>JAAXLI020001218.1:193508-218666 GCA_014621495.2 Entosphenus tridentatus | reverse complement strand
TGTTGCTGCATTGACATTGTTGCTGCATTGACATTGTTGCTGCATTGGCATTGTTGATGCATTGGCATTGTTGCTGCATTGGCATTGTTGCTGCATTGGCACTCGTGCACCGCCCATGCTCCTGGTGCTGCTGATGCACTTGGGCTACACCCATCGCCAAACCTTTATAAACAGTCTGCCTTTAGAGGCGGACTCCTTTGCCTGATGACGACCGCTTGTGCAGTGATTTATTTGCTGCATGTGGAGGGAAACCAGACTTCTAGGAGAAATGTCCACGTGTGTGTGGGGGCGAGGGTGGGGGGCAAAGTTGGGCGGGTCTATAGAACAACAACCGCTGACTTTCTCCACAAAGTGGTACTTATTTTAGCGACCCCGGTAAGGATGATGGGCTGAGTTAACCCCCACGAACCAGGGAATTTAACTCGTTCATCTGGCCGTAGCCGGGCGGGAGGAACTGGGAGCTGCGTTAATTTCGTCGCTGTTCAAGGGCTTCTCGTCCCGTGAGGTGGATGATGGTTACACACTTGACGAGCAAAGCCGTGTCTCGCCCAGCAAGTGTCGCAGATCGACTCCGACCTCAAGAGCCGCGCCTCGGCGTACAACGCGCTCAAGAGCGGCCTGCAAAGCATCGAGCGCAGAGCCACGTGAGTCTGCTGTCCGCACGCGTGGAGCACACGTGGAGCACAACGTGTGCGCGCTTACAAAACACGCGCATATCCCTCTCCTTATCTGAGCACCACCTTAAATTCTAGATTTGAAGCTTTCGTGACTGCAAGGATTCATATTCTTAGGTTTTTTCGGTAAAGTCACGTAGGTAAAAAATTCTAATTAATAAAAGTAAAATAAAATAAAAAAATCACGACGTTTCGGAGGCAACACAAGCTTCCGTCTTCAGGTGGAACCGTCACAGCCACGACAGCTGTATCAAGTAAATGAGAGATTACAAGAGCTACCACTCCATATATATAATGGTTGGAGAGGGGAAGGGGCCAAGTACGGCACACTTTCTATCAATATACGGAGTGGTAGCTCTTGTAATCTCTCATTTACTTGATACAGCTGTCGTGGCTGTGACGGTTCCACCTGAAGACGGAAGCTTGTGTTGCCTCCGAAACGTCGTGATTTTTATTTTATTTTACTTTTATTAATTTGAATTTTTTACCTACGTGACACCACCTTAAAGGCCCGCCGGCTTTCCGCCCTACCCCCCCTGTTCCCACCACCAAAACGCCAAGCGGCCAGCAACAACCAGCGAGTGCCACTGAATGCGTAATAGATACGAGTGAACACGTTTATGGGTTTGATCAAGGTTGTTGGGTATGAGGGCGTGAGAGAATAGACGATGGTTTGCAAAGTGGAGCGGTGCGAGGTGAGGAAGTGGAAAGACAAGCGCTGTAGCCTGCAGTGTGGTGAGTGAGTGGGCTAGGGAGGGAGCGAGTGTGTGGCGACGTGCAGTGTGGTGGTGGAGCAGTGTAAATGAGAGGAGAGAGTATGGGAGGAGGAATCACTGAGTGAAGTTCACGGCAACAGCAATTGTGGTGGTGGTAGTAGCGATGAAAGAGTGACAGGGAGGCGACTGGCTGCTGGTGAGTGAGTGACGGGAGTTCATCGGGGAGGTTTGGTTGAAGGCAGATAGCGTAGGAACGTTTACACACACATACCAGTTTGCCTAATCCTATGCCTGTCCACCCGTACAAAAATAAAGACAAAGATCCCCCGTATAGCCTCAACAGAAATCGGGACAAGTGCTGTTAGCGAGCATCTGTGAAGGCCAGCATGGCACACAAGGGGGTGGGTGGCCAGCACCACCCCCAGCCGCCTTTGTCTTCCCAGTGCTAATGTTTATACACACCAGGTACTCATTTGAGGCTGAGTCGACCTACCCATACACACACCAGCACACCTTCACATTCTTACACTTGTATGGACGTGCACAAGCAGAGTACACGTACTATAAACACCTTCACCTGTGCATCTAAGTATGCATCTCTACACATCCACGTCTAATTATAATTGAATGAAGCTGATGCTGATAATACCACTGCTGTGCATGATGATTAGATGTTGCTGCTGATGATATTGCTGCTGCTGCTGCTACTGGTGATGCTGCTGCCGCTGCTCCTGCTGGTGCTGATTATTTTGCAACCGCCGCTGTTGTTGATGGTTCTGCTGCTGCTGCTGCCCCACAGTGGCAGTCTGATGACGCGGAGTCTCGCTGACATCGTCAAAAAGGACGACTTTGTTCTGGACTCGGAGTACCTCATCACCCTGCTGGTTATCGTGCCCAAGTGAGTTCTCACCACGTCACCAACATCATCATCATCGTGGTTATATAACAAATCCTCCTGGAGAACTCCCACCTTCAGGAGACGGTGGCGGTGGTGCGGTGGGGGGTGCACATGTTCAACCCCGCTGGACGCACAGCGCCAGCCAGAAATAGGGCTGAACGATTAATCGATTTCAAATCAAAATCGCAATTTGAGACAATGAGATGAGCAAATCGCAAAAGCTGCGATTTTTTGCGATTTGAAAATTCCTATTACTTTCTTATTGGAATTTTTTTATTATTTGTATTATTATAACTTTATTGATTTAACTTAACAATTGTTCTATGTTTGATTGTTCAATTTCAATGAAAACATTTTTATAAATACATGTTGGAAGAAATTTATATATTTTAAGTTATCATCCTTGCATTAGATTATATAGCGAGCAGTTAATAGTATGATGGTATCATGTGGTAATGCTCCATCACGTGTTTTAAATCTATTACACAGTGAACATTGAACTGAAGCTTGACTTAAACAAAATCTAATCGCAAATCAAATCGCAATATCTATCAGAAAAATCGCAATCACATATTTTCCCCAAATCTCCATTTGAAGCATTTGTGACTGCAGGGATTCATCTTCTTGGTTCTTTCGGTAAAGTCACGTAGAAGGGAAATAATAAAATAATACAAATAAAACATAATAAAAATACATAAAAAATACAATTGTGAGAATTGTATTAAATTGTTTCATTTTTATTATTTTATTATTTCCCTTCTACGTGACTTTACCGAAAGAACCAAGAAGATTTCCCCAAATCGTTCAGCCCGAGCCAGACAGCCCCGTCGTGAGTGTTGGCGCCCCCTCGTGGGCGGTGTGCTGCTCTCTCCGGGCGCGGACTCCCGGCAAGGGATTTGGCTGCACATTCCAACACGGGGCTATCGCGAGCAGGCGCGGTTCGTCCACTAGGGGGCGTTGGGGCGTCGCCCCGCCAAGCAGCTGGAGATGAGAAATGTTTTTACTGGTAGGAACCTCCTGGTTACACCAGCCCACAGGGGATTATTGTGTCCGTCGTGCAGGGAGGGGCTGGGTGGGGAGGGTGGGGAGGGGCGGGGTGGGGGGTGGGAGGGGTAGGGCTGGGTGGGGAAGGGCTGGTCACGCCGTGGTGCCTTTAGAAAACTCAACGTTTAACCTACTCACGCCGGCTTGTGCCCGCCCTCACAGTCGGGCATATTTGCGGAATACACCACGCCGCCGTTGACCCTGGCCATTGACCGAGCAACCCAACGTTCCTACCAGCTCCCTCCGCAAGAATGGGTTTCTAATTAAAAAAACAACTTTTCTCTCAATTGTTTAGTTGTGTTTACATTAAAAATATATTTAATGGTTATTTCAACGTGAATTTCTTAATGTAGTTAACATTTTAAGTTGTTCACATTAGAAACCACTGCAACACCGCAGTGTGATTTGTGCCTCGTGGGGCGGCTGTGAAGGCGTCCGAGTGAGAGATGTCCCCCTTCATTCATTGCGATCAGCTTCTTGCATTTTAGCCACGCCGTTTGAGACCCATTCAGGGCGGTGAAAAAGGCACCCAAATATAGCAGGTCCACGGTCCACACGCTCTAGGAGGAAACAACAGCAACGGCGATGGCAGCAGGTGCAGCAGACGAAGAATTAGCAACGAAGACTGTTGAGTTACTCCCAAATATTCCATTTGGTCATGGGGACAGCATTTGAGTGATTTGTTGTTTTGTTTCGAATTTCTAATAAATGCCTCCCGCCGGTAGATAAGACAGGGAAGGCCAATAACGTGACGAGGTTTTGTCATAATTAGACCACCATCTCTTCAGAGGTTCACAATCAGTGGCCGCCGCCACTGATTGTGAACGGGTCTCGAGTTTAATTCCAGCACTCCTGGACAGATACACTATTATAGGATTGTAATTTATAAGCATACATTAACCATCCCCCTCCCCACCCCCCTCTGGGCTTCGCACCTGATTGGCACACAAGTGACGACATCACATTTATACCCTTCATTTTAAGACCGAAGCAGGATTCCTCCACAGCTCTGGCTGTCGCCTGATGAGAACGGTTGTAATTGCTGGCAAAACGTCGTCTTCGAATTGTAAATGTTGTTGGCTTACTCTCCAACACACCGGTGTGCTGTACTAGTAACGAAATGCCACGTTTTGTTTACGTGACAAACTTTACTAATTGGCTGTGTCGGGTCGTGGCGGGTTTCACGACACATTTCAATTTACGCGATCTAACTCAAACTCCTCTTATTATGGATAAGATCATTGTTGTTGTTTGATTTGTGTGTGCTTGTGTGTGTAAGTGATAATAACGATGCCATGAATTTACCCGGGAAATCCCGAGTCTCAAGACTCTCGTTTATTTCAGCAGGTTTCTCTGCTAGACTCTATTCTATACAGACGGGAACAGGTGGATTACACATTTTTTGGTTTTACTGCCTCCTGCTGGCAAGCCAGGGAATTATGGCACATCCTCGACGCCAACGGGAAGGGAGTTTCGCAACGTTTGAGCGATCCACCAAGCCTCGCTGCCTCCTCAGAATGCTGAATTTCAAGCCCACGTGCTTTGCCACGGGATAAGGAGGATAACGTGACGGTGCAATGCGGTCGAATGGTGCGCAATATTAATGATGTATTGCAGCCTTATGAGACCATTAGGGATGGGGATGAATTATTTGATGGCTTCATCGAGCAGTGGAGAGACCATGGCTGATTGATGATTATGATGTGTATGTATATGTGGGTGTGTTGTGTGCTGTGTACCACAGGCCGAATATTGGAGACTGGAACAAATGCTACGAGACTCTGTCTGAAATGGTTGTCCCACGGTCGAGCAGGTAGGATGCAGAACTTTGATCTTAAATGCCCAATCTCGATACAACACGATTTGAATGTATACAATTATATACAACCATCAGAAGTAGCAGCGTCATAGTTTGTATTATTAGTAACAACAGCAGAATCGCTTTCATAATTTTGACTCAACCCCCAAGTTTCAAACAATACGAAGAAATGTGCATCCTGCAAAAAACCCATAATCATTTTCTCAAGAAGTGCATTGTGGTCTTCTTATCTTAGGTGACTACATAATGCATTATTGGTGTTTTGGTATGAAATTTTATGGTCTTGAAGTCTGCACTATTATTCTGTCATGATGAATTTTTCTCATCATTTACAAACTTGACTCTTGTTAGCATTTAGCCATGCAAATTGGCACCCATAGTGCAGAAGTGGGGTCTTCATATATAGTGTATGGTTCCCAGAAGTACACCTTGCAGCAGTGATGACCGGTGGCTATACTGCACCGATGAGGTCTAATAATGATGGAACTGGTCCACAATTTTCTACCACCACACCGCTGCTGCTGCTGCTGTCAGTCGTGCACATTTGCTCAAGTTTATTTTGATGGTGACCATACTAAAGACAACAGCACCACAATGCACTTCTTCAGGAACTGCTGATTGTTTTCACATCCTGTCGTAAAATATGTTTCGTGCACGTTTCTGTGCGGTTTTTGTTCAACGCTTCTGTTTTTTTCCCTGCACTATTTTGTTCTGTTATGATGGGTTGCCCTCGCCATTTGCAGATTTGATCAAACCCCAGCGAATATCCACGAACCCAATATCTCTAGAGTCTAGAGGAGGGGTATGCATACTCTTTGTTTTTTTTTTCGGTAAAGTCACGTAGGTAAAAAATAAAATACATTTATTAATTTTTTTACCTACGTGACTTTACCGAAAAACCCAAAGAGTATGGACCCTTGCAGTCACGAAAACTTCAAATCGAAGGGTAGGAAACCAAAACTGGCATCCACCGAGTCGCATGCGGATCTTTCATCCACCACACGCGGCTCTGTGATAGGGGCGTAACGCAGAACTACTATCACAGTAGCAAAGAATAATAAATGTCGCCCGTGCTGTGCCGAAAATTGGCAATATATATACACTTATTATATATATACTTAGTTCTTTGCATGACTCATACGTACTTTTTGGCTCTTGGTCTGTTACAGGTTGGCCTCCCCTGATCTAGAATCCTAGACCACAGGCGGGCATCAGCCACTAGAGGGTGTTGCTCCCACATGCTTCTATCGTCGACTATTCGCTCTGTTTTTTTCGCCCCGCTGCCAGGATCGTGTTTGAGGACCCAGAAGGCTACATGTGCACTGTGACGCTGCTACAAAAAGCTGTGGAGGATTTCAAGCTAGAAGCCCGGCGGAACAAGTACAGTTTGATAGCGTGAACACGACCTTCAAAAAATATCAACGCGATACGGATTCGTACTGCGCACGGCTGTGGCCGCATCTCGATACGGTGGCGAGATGTTCACAACCCTCGCTTGGGATTCAGGTCGTGGGTTCGATCCCGACCCTGACTCCTGCTGTATATTTGGAGTTTGCGTGTTCTCCCCGTGGTCGAGTGGATTTTCTCAAAAGTCCAGACACAAACCCACTTGCTGTACTACCACCAAATACTTGCCCAATCAGATTATGGGATTCTCACAATAACTAAACAACAATATTAATAACATGAAAATTACATGTAATAAATTGGACAGCTGTCTGCCCAATAATTCAATAGACGATGCTGATCTATGGATTTATGAGTTTATTTGGCTTGGCTGCTAATTTCGCGAACTTTTGGCACCAGGTTCATGGTGCGTGACTTCCAGTACAACGAGGAGGCGCTAAAGGCAGACAAAGAGGAGATAAACAGACTCATCACGGACAAGAAGAAACAGTTTGTACGATGCACTCATCACAAACACGAGTATCACTGTTACCACGACTGTCATCATCATCAGTGGCACCATTTTTTACAAGCTACGTTATAATGAAAATAGTCGTCAAATCATATTTTCATCTGAAATAGAATAGATTAATTAACGTCATTGAATATATCATCATAATCATCGTGAGCATTGTCACATGAAGCAACAACAGCAAAATCATAATCCGGTTTGTCATTACTTCTATAATTAGCAGCCATTATGAGCTTAAAGAAGTTAGCAATTATCATTGTTATCATCTTCAGGCGGCATCATCATCAAATCCACCATCATGGTCATTATCAGTGTCATGAATATAAACATCATGAAAGCCATCATCATAAGGATCCTTTGGTATTGTATGTCATTTAAAAAATATATATATACTGTCATACCATGAGTTTCAGCATCAGCTGCCAAATCTGTCCAGTGCCAGACTGTTGCCTCAATGAGCCCACTGCTGGTTTGAAATAAAGGCCACTGACAAACTGGCTGATTTAGTAAATGACTGACTGGCCCATTGCTGGACCAACTGATGAACAGACCAATCTATTGACCGACCGACTGGCTAACCAAATGGTCAAGTGACTGGTTGACTGACAGCTGATGTACCGACTGACCAAATAATGCCCCAACGACTATCTGATGGGCCAATTGCCAGACTGACGGATTGACTGATTCACTCTCCAAATGACCCACCGATAATGCGACTGACTCACTGCCGATTGACCTGCTGACTCACTGTTACATGTGTGTTGCAGGGCCCTATGGTGCGCTGGCTGCAGGTGAACTTTAGCGAGGCGTTCGTGGCGTGGATCCACCTGAAGGCATTGCGCGTGTTCGTGGAGAGCGTACTCAGGTGAAGACCAATGCTGCAGTGAGAAATACCGAGGATCGAACGCAAAATAAATATAAATTTATTAATACTTGTTAGCTGGGGAAGTCTCAGCCCCACGATGGCGAGATGTTAACTACTATCGCCTCTTATACAGGAGTTCGTAAGTTCCATCCCGACTCTGACGCCTGTATATTTGAAGTTTGCACGTTCTCCCCGTGGTCGCGTAGATTTTTTTCCAGGTCCTCCGGTTTTTCCCTCTACATTTAGAAAGATGCGTTGAGAGTCTTGGGCTGCTATCAATGTCCACATGATAAGCTACTTAGTTGAGATATCATTTGTGGCCAGGTCGCTTCTGAAAAAAAGCTATATAGCTCAGTGGGCCTTACCTGGTAAAATAAAAAATAGTTTAGTTTTGAGTCTCAACTCTTCTTTAGGAGGGTTCCACCAAGTTTTCGCAGGAAGGGGCAATTTTGCTATATTGTATTATCATGTGACGAACGCTCTTGACAGTGCACGCAATAATTGTGTGCCCCGAGTGTTGATAAAGGCTTGTTAGAGTGACTTTAGAAGCGTTTCCCGTGTTATCTTCTGGAGCAATTCTGACACACGGCGGTGCACTGCTTGCTGTGGGAATTCCAAATAGAAATGTTCTTCTCATCACATGACACCTACAGCACAATTTGAATATAATTGGGAAGGCATTACCAAGCCCTCAGCGGACATAACATGGACATAACGATGATAAGGGAGATGAAACATTGGCCTAGCCTGGGCATTGATCGGCGTCCCATTATATATGGACCAGTCGTAAATTCAACTGCTATAGCTATGGAATGATTGTTGAACTGCTTAGACATGTTCGAATTGTGAAGCAGAGGTCGCAAACGGGTTTTGATTCCTTACCCGTACCCATACCCGGCCGCACCAGGGTCGCAAACGGCTACCCGTACCCGGCCGGGTACGGGTAGCCGGGTATCGGGTAGGGTACGGGTATCGGGTACCCGATTGCGACCTCTGTTGTGAAGGAGTCAGAGGATATATCTAGCAGTGCCTCCTGGCCATGTCTCTTTATGTGGGTCGACTCACTATAATGAAGATTCTTAATGGTTGTGAGCACAGTGCTCAGGAGTCTAAAGACGAAACTGACAATTCAGAACCATGGCTTCCATATGGCACCACAGATCTTCACCAGGTTAACAAAGCAAAGATGTAGGTCTTGTTGAAATTCCCTACACATCTGCAGTAGACAGACAGACAATATTGAATCTGTGCAGGACTGCTCCTGACTGAAACTACAATGGGGCTCCACAAGCTTCTCTTGAATGTGCCTGGCAAGACAATGTCAAATCAATCTTGTCAGGCGGTCCTATCCTGACACGGTAAGCAGGTAGATGCCCAGATAATTGTACTAAATCACAACTCCCACTTCTTGCGTGTACGTTACCCGCTTACCCGCCCTAGGTATGGGCTCCCTGTCAACTTCCAGGCGGCACTGCTGAAACCACGCAAGAACCAAAAGCGACTCAGAGAAGTGTTACAGCAGCTGTACAAGCACCTCGACAGTGGGGCCGGCATCTCTGTCGATGTGAGTGGCCAAGCATATTCACGTCTCATTTCCAGGATCTCTATCTCCCTGGCCAAGCATATTCACGTCTCATTTCGAGGATCTTTATCTCCCTGTCCATGCATATTCACGTCTCATTTCCAGGATCTCTATCTCCCTGCCATATGCAAGGGATGCTTTCCTGGGAAATGCTACTTAACCCGAAATTACTTCAAGCGAACTTTAATTTCCCATAGACATAATGTTATATTGAGGGGTTGCGTTCCTAGCCGACGTTTCTGGAAAAATAAATTTCTTGACTAAATGTTATGAAGTGTTAAAAGATGGATGAGTATAAGTTCATATACATTTTAACACTTAATAATAAATGCAAATGTGTATTAATTCACATATCTACAATGACACCATGTACAGCATACATAGACAAGTCCTGTCAGTGAGTACCTGTGAAGACCAGAATGGCCTACGAGGGAGTTGTCGTATGCCCCGTGCTGATATTTTTACACTCCGTACCAGGTACACATTCAATGCTCAATTAACCTAATGGAGGCCGAGGACTTGTTCAGATATACTATGCCACTGATGCGAGCCGTGGCCTGGAATTGAAGTCGGGTCATTGGGTTCATAGCGCAGTGCGCTAACCACTGTTCCACACACAAAGACAAATATCCCCTGTATAGCCTTGAACAAACTGTTTAGGGAAAGTACTGTTAGCGAGCTCTGCAAACACTTGTACACTCACACATGCAGTCTACTCATATCCTCGTTAATGTATACACACATTCTCGCGTACACGCTGGCAATTGTTTACACTGCACTCACATATAAACACAACCTTACACTCACAAATGTACAGATACACACTCGGTAGTGTCACTTGCATACTACACAATCATGCTTTATCATGTATGCACACTCACGTATACTGGCTACTAACATGTACTAACGTACACACTGCTCAAATACACACTTGTACACCTACAGCACCCTCAGGTGTGTACACTCTTGTGCATTCACGTCTAATGACACAGACGACTCTATACTGGGAGCCTCTTTATACTGGTAGGAACGTCCTGGTTACACCAGCCCACATGGGATTATTGTGTCCGTCTGTCCAGAGGGGAAGGTGGGGAGGGGCTAGGTAGGGAGGGGAGGGGGGGGCTGGGTGGGGGGTGGGGCTGGGTGGGGAGGGGCTGGTCACCCCGTGGTGCCCTTATAAAACTCAACGTTTAACCTACTCACGCCGGCTTGTGCCCGCCCTCACAGTCGGCCATATTTGCGGAATACACCAAGCCGCCGTTGACCCTGGCCATTGACCGAGCCACCCAACATTCCTTCCAGCTCCCTCCGCAGGAATGTGTTTTTAATTTAAAAATTTGCACTCCTTGGCCAAAAAATGGGGGGTGGGGGGGTGAAGGCCTCCCAACGTGGGTAATGGGGGTTTTGTTTGACCATACTTTACCATGCTGGTCAGTGTTCGTTGAAGGTTCTCAGTACTGGTTCAATGTCATTCCCCAATGTTTGCCATGGCCAGGAATTCAACTCAAGCACCAAGTACATAGGTCAGTGTGCTAACGACACTTCTCACCTGTGTATGCGGGCTTGTGTTTCTACAACAGGCGAGTATGGATCTACCAGGAATGAGCTTCAATAGCCAGGACTACTACCCATATGTGCACTTTCGTCTCGACCTGAATCTCCTCGAAATCAAATAGGAGGAACAAGAAGAAGTCTTCTGTTCATTCATGAACGCGGCAGAGGGAGCCACGACTTACTTTTAGGAACCTCAGGATAGTTGACCAATTCCATATGGAGTAACCTACCTGCTGTACTACGATCTTCTGGCCAACTTGAAGGCTGTCCAAAGTCTCACTCGCGAATACACAAACAATATATTTAAATAAAAAACTTTATTGGAGCCAATAGTCTATGCAGCAACACCATGCTGATGACGGAGTTCGTAACCAAATCATGGCAAGGACCTACATCAGTACCCAGTAGCACTGGCGTATGAGACGACACGTTACCGACGGGTTTCCGTGAAGTTAAAGCCGGTAGCCAAATGTCCACTGAATTATCATAAAATCAGAATGCCAACCCGTTAATGAAATGTGTTCTAGTTTTAGCGCTTACAAAAAAACCCCACATTTTTATACGCTTGATATCCAGAAAGTGTGTATCAAATCGTGGTTGCTAAGCATGAATCTAAACGCTGAAAACAGCCGAATTGACTGTTGCTGTATTGACTTTTCATTCTTTTCAGAGAAGTCAATACAGCACCAAATACTTTAGCGCACCATTTTCTGCATACAAGTAGTTTGTGAAAACATTTAATTAGTTGGTTCTCAGTTGACTTTTTTGGCTATTGAAATAAATTTAACCATTTAATTTTTCCCCTATATCAAGTGGTATGAATTTCAGCTGTGGCCTGTGTATGAGGGTGTTGCATTTCTCAAGTGGCTAAAAAAAGAGGCTTATTCCGGGAATCTCGATTAAAAAGTGAAAATGTCTTTCCTCACCAAAATCAGCTCAAGAACAATAAAACATTGGCCGTTTAAAATCCTGAGCTACAAAATCAATGACTTCTCACTAAAACACATTTCAGCACACAGACACGCAATTTTTTTTGTAAACTTACACAAATAAACCATTCAATACTCATGTTACGGTTTAAAGCACCGTTTTTATAACAATTTGGGTCATTTGCGAGATTTAAATTGTATGAAGATGTGGAACATTTACACATCTAATTCCGAGTCATGTCCGTGTCATCTTGAGTGACGAGGTTTAAAAAAAAACTGTACATGTAAATGTTGCCCACAAACACACACTTCATTGTATTAATGCAGTCACTTTTAATGATGTAAAATAAACTGTTGATGTTTCAATTATGTTCCTTTAAGTTTAACAACCACCACTTTGAACGGCGTTTTGTTTTACCTCAAAAAGCCTCAATGAGTCAAAAATGTTCCAGTTTTGGTTGAGCCGTTTCACCCATTTTTTTTCATTCTTTAAACAAGCCTGTCACTAGTATGTTGGTCTTCCTTAATTATGTTTTGAGATAGATTAACGAGGCTCTTCAGGTTTAGACGAGGCAAATCACACACCGGTCTGTAAGGGCCTTAGACAAGAATCTGAACTATTGCTCTCCGATGGGATAGACGTACAATGGACTGGTACTCAACGGGGTTTATAGAGAATGACCAACACTGGGCTCAGATTAGGTGGAGATAATTCAGACTGACCACTCGGATGGGGTCCCTAGACGGTTGTCAAACACCAATAAAAAAATATAAGAGGACCAATATGGGGGAAAAAAGCATACCATAACACAATGTTGGAAAATAAGCCACGTCTTTATTGAGGCTTTCAAATGGCAAGGGTGTCACCAGTTTCAGATGCATTGTGGTGGGAAAAATGCACTCTAGCATAGGTGCATTTCCCACGAAACATGTATGAATAAACCAAGAACCTCCCAATTCAAATACAGTACTGCATGTCGGCTAAGGTCTGGGCTAGCAGGAGTTATGGGTAAACTGGTCGATGGTTGGGCAATAGTTATTGCCCATGCCAACTGTTAAACGTGTGAAGAGTTTTATGAAAAGCCCCCCGCAAATCCACCTTAAGGTGCATTTCAAGCAAACCATGCTTGAATGCGCATTACAAATAACCAACATCCTAAGAACATTAGCGGACCAATGCCTACCCCAGACGCTGGCATATTTTTACACACAGCACCCCAGTGTTTAATCATGAATTGGTTAAAACAGCCGAGTAGGACTTCATGCACTGCATCTCGTCAAGCCAAAATCCTCCTCGACATGAATTGTCTGGCAATGGAGACTGCCTGGCTTCAAGTGAAGCGACTGGGGTGGTTTAATTAACCACACGGCACAGCGCCATCAAGAAAGCATAAAACGGCAAGTGCATAACGATTTCACCCGAGCCAAGGAATCAGCGGCACACGGCACGGCACTGCAAGACCAAAACTTTCCAAAAGCCTAAACCGGCTGCCAATAATTGATGCAGGAATTTTATTGGACAGCATGGCGCAAAATGACCAGCAACTTTAATAACCATTAAAGTTTAATTACCAAGCCATTACAAAGGTGACGAATGTAATTGGCGTACAATAACCAATTGACTGCAGTCATTTTGGATTAAAATTGAGGTGCATTAACATGGTTACTGGTTTATTTTGTTCGTAGTTAGTGAACGCGAACCATTAAATTGCAAGGTGATGTTCGAAAGCAGTGGTTAATTTAAATGAAGCAAACCCCTTTACAAAAAACCTAAAATAACCAACCAACAGCCACTGTACAAACTCCTTCGTACGTTTACGAAATTGTGAACATGGCTTTTCAAGAACGTCTATAAATATCAGTAAAAGTCTCTACATCAGGGCTGCACATCCACTAAAGGGAACGACATGTTGAGCAGCATTAGGTGAAGAGTCAACCTTTACAGATAGGCCTTTTTGGGTTGCGGAGGAAGACTTGCACATGCTCGACTTCAATACATGGGGGTGCCATTGGCAAGTATGAAAGGGTCGTGGAGCGTGCAGGAAAATGAGGATTGCACAGGGCACTCTCAACCTAAGTGCATGCATTTATAATGCATGTGCATGCACTGCAGAAGTGACTTCTTTTATTACTCAGGAAGAGACCTGTTTTTCACCTTTCTGCCAAAAAACCCAGTGGAAACTGCCTTTCTGCAAACGCACGAGTCAGACCAAAGGGCTCGTGTACAGGGAGAACACGAGGGCAGTTCCCTCAATTTCTGCCACTGCTGTTTATTCCTGCCACTGTGGCATAGGTAGTAATTTTGGAGGATGAACACGTTTTATGAACGCATCATGAGAAATGCAACTCGCCAACCACCCTGCTTGAGCAGTCGAATATCCCGATTCGCACATTGCCACACTGACAGATAACCAGCCCATATCATGCACGAGCACCCTTACTTTCCTCCCCATGCTGCCACTGGCACGTCCCCATACTCATTTTTAAGACGAGCCCTGCTCTTGGATGCAGTTGGAAAAAGCACTGTCAAATTCAAAATAAAAAAACCTAAAAGCCACCCTTCAACGGACCGTATTTTATATCTGGGAAACCTTTACACGGGTCATGTTTTTTACGTTGATGGAACAGCTGCATTTGTTCCCCAGTGTTAGCTTTCTGACCCCGCTCTTCCTGGACGTGTGATAAAGAGCTTGATAGTTCATCTTATTCCTCCAGTATGAAGATTCTGATATCACGTGTGCAATTGCGTGTTGCTGATGGTGAGAAGCAGTAGGAAAGGCTGGGTTGTATGGTGCAGGGGTGGGGTGGCGGTTGCGCGCGTGCACGCACTTGTATGCACGCGTACACGACGCTGTGTGCACGTGCGTATACAGCGCTGTGTGCACATACAGCGCTGTATGTGCACGTGCATATACAGCGCTGTGTGCGAACACACGCGGTTGTGCGCGTACACACTATTGTGTGCGTGGAAGAGTGGGTCAAGGAGGCAGACGTGTGTGCGGACAAGGTAGAGAAGAGATTTCGGTGGGGAGGTTGTGTCTGGGAGGAGAGACGGGATGATTACTGCGACGTGGTTATAGCTCGCTTCTGTCAAATTCGTCCAGCTCGACATCGCTGAGGTCAATATCGTCCTCCACTGGCAGCTGTAGAAAAACAAAACCGGAAAATTTAGGGGCAAGACCTACACAAGCACACAAACTACAGGCAAAGATAAATTCCTGTGTGCAGTTGACAGGATCTGTAGTTTTATTCGAAGGCTGTAACTTAGTTTAACACGGTCCACGATTTTATACATTCTCATGCTTTGGGATCATAATTATATTCCTTTTTGTGCTGGTTTTGCATATACAATCAATCGTGGTACAAAACCTATAAACACATTACGAGTTGCAGACTATTTGCTTTATAAATTGGCAAACAAATTACTGATGCCTCCTGCCCATGATAAAACCAATAAACCTCGAGGCCGTAATTTGAGGGGTCAAAATTTTAAATCTTAGATTTTTGTCGGTAGAAGCATAGCTTTGACTGCTGTTGGCCTTCCAGCCTGGTGGTGGCTGGAAGATGTGTGAGCAATCTCGACAGCTCCCTCACCTCTCCATCCTTGCCATCCCATGCCTCCTTACTGATGATTGGCGGCAAAGCAGCTCCCTTGACCGGTGCTGTCGAGCCCCGTCCCACAGACAGCTCCCTGCAAGACAAAGGGAACCCCCCGCCACAAGGCAGCAACACTCTTGAACATACGAACCACTCAATATTGTGCTCGTTTCCCATTTAGTCCTCTTTTCACCTTTTTTAAAAGCTGCAAAAATTAAACATGGTTCCAACAAACTACCTTGTATGCAGTTCAGGTAAAAAAAAAATTGGTTTGTTGGCTTCCACTGTATAAATCTAACCTATAATGTTAATCAATCTTATCTTGTCAACATGGCTCTTCACTCGCCTTGTCATCTCTACATTCAAGTTCCAAGTTTCATTTATTAGGTATAGCCCTGTGAGCCATGCGGCTCTTGAGTTGGGTGCAACTGCAACAGACAAAATATGAACAGAGAACATCTTAAAGCGACGACGCGCAACAGAAACATCCTGGATAAATCAGCAAATCTTCCAGAGAAAAAAACTTATTAGAACGCAGTGTGCAAAAATCCCAGTGTGATGCAAGTCAAAGAATAACCATAAGACAATTTAGATAAAAGTTCAGGCAAACTCCGCACTTCCGTAAGAAACATGGCTTAACCATATGTTTTCGAAATCACCAAAATAAAGCTATAAAAATAATTTAACAACAGTGATCATAGGAACTGTGATTCAAATTTAACAATAAACGATATACATAACATGTACGACCAAACTTGCAGCCATAGCTGGCAGCATGACACATCACCTCGACATCCACTATTTGTTTGCATCTCATAGTTTGTCACATCTAAACTACCATACGTCTCCTCTCACTGCATCGGCTTTCTCTGGAATCATTGTCTTCCATCTGGTTCAGTCTGATTTCTGTCATACAACTTATTTGCTCTTATAAAATACTATTCAGCTTCTGTTCTCACCACAACCAAATAGGTATTCGATTCGATTGGATAAGCAACAACTGCTATTTGGTGAACCTCTAAATTACATGCCAACGGTGTTCTTGTAATTGAACATGATAGGTCTTCTTGACGCTCTACATTCAGCAGTCACCTGGGCTACCCCCGAGTTTGATATTTGTACATCCAAGTTCACAAGTGCAGTGTAAGTCTCTGAAACTCGTGTTAAAAGTTGCATGTGCATCCAAAATTTTTTTAGAATTCATTATTTTGTAATTTTGTGCCCATTTTGTTCCCATCCGTGTTCTGCTAAACTTTACAATTGGCAATGTATGCCAGCTTCAAAATTGTACCCACATTGCCCTCCCGACTCCTGCCACTAGGGTAGGATGGACGAACACTTGTTAGTCACTTGCAATTTTCATCAGCAAGGACAGAACTTAGACAAGTTGACATATCCCAAAATGAGCTCTACCCAAGCATCTCGAAGGGTAATTGATCGACCCTTAAGCCAACAGATAAAACTTTTTAGCGTTTCCCAAAGGTTTTTTGCTAGGAATAAGATGCACCCAAAAAAATGTATGTTCAACAAAAAGTACATTTTAGAATTTCAATTCACAAGAGCAATACACATTCTCAGCAAGTGTATCGCTGCCTGTTCAAAACACAGCACCGCAGCATTTTATAAAACACTTGTTTTGACCAGAATGAAAAGTGCCCCATCTTCAAAATGTAACATTATAACAAGATTTTTTGAGCAATGGTCCTTCAGAGCAGGTAACATGCCCCATTTGTCATTTACATAAGGGCTCTTAACAAGGGCCATTACCTGAAATTTTCCGACTAAATATTTCTGTTTTCAGTTGTCATTAATGAAAAAGGTCAATTTTGTCTCCAATTTGTGCTTTCACAACACTGCCAATGCACTCCAACATTTTCTATCTGGTTTGGACTACCTTACTTCAAAACAAAACAATCCAAAACTGAGCTACCCAAGAGCCTCAAAATAAATAACCAAAAATAGGTGAGGAAGACAGACTTTACCATCTTGACAGGTAATTGAATGAGGCAAAGGTCACTGAAGAATGAAAATTTGAGGCTCAGCAGGCAGTGACGTGCTGCTCCTCACCGCAGGAACTCGTTGATGCCGCTTTCACTGAAGGAGCCCTTGAGGATGGCGAACTTCATTTTACGCGCGTTGACAGCCGCCATGGCTGGATAGCCGAAACCTCCGATCCCCAGAGAATCCTCCAGCTCAGGCTGAGCCCCAGCTTCTGTCCACAGCCACCTTGTGGATAAAAGCACATCGCACACGGCACCACAATATTGCGTAACGTCCTTTCAGGATGAACTCACACCGTGCAAGTACAATTATTCCACCCATTGTTGGAGGGTTCTTATGGACTGGTATGGACTCAGGTCGCTGGAGTTGTACTGCCGTGTGATTATTACCTACTCCCACCAGAGGCACATATCCATGGTTCCTCACATGAACACATACAATTGCAGAGATCATGACATCTCTTATGTAGCTCTTGCTGTATCGCATGCACACTGCACTGTCTCATTGCATTATCTTCTGTCTACAATTTATTGCACTACCGATTCTGTCTCTTCTGTCAGATTGACTGCCACTTTCAAAACACACCATAACATCCATACATGTCCCCACACACCCACACATCCATCCTGGTGAAGCATTAATCCGAGGCAGCTTGAATAGGTGTAATGTTTCAACTCCCAGCATCACCCAGCCCTCGCTGCACACACATTCCAACAATCACAAGTGCACAAGTCCAGGTAGCCAAATGTTATTTAAAGAGAGGCTTTCAATGCCTCGGCTGCCCAGTAAGGTAGTCTCACATGCTCACCCCCACAGCTTCTTCTTGTATTTGTCGGCCATCCCTTGTAGGGTGGCGATGTAGCCATTCCTGCCAGCAGCCCCTACAAAAGAGGCAACCGAACAATCCGTCACTCAACCAGTAGGGGTGTGCGTGAACAAGTGCGCGTAGGTATGAATGGGTGGGAGATTGAGTAAGCGAACGAGCGAGCATACAAGCAAATTGGTTGGGTATGTGAATGGGCGAGTCAGTGAGCGAGCACACAAGGTGACAGTATCAGTTTACAAATTAGTGAAATAAAAAATAGGCAGATGACAGCAGGTTGGGAGAGCTTTTTGAAAACTGAATTTAATAATGAAAACATTTTTTAAGTAATGTTTTCATCAGTGACATGGTTCAGAAACATGGACATTGACAAAAAACATGTCAAAAACATGCAAAAAGATCCTTGGAATTCTACAGAAATAGGAACATCGACTAGAGAAGATTTGAAAGTTGCAGTAATTTTGACTGTTAAGAAAGGTGGGCATGGGCAGGACACCACTAAATGGGACGATGGACAATGCTTGAGACTAATAACATGGTGGCAGCCAAAGCTCAACTGTGGAGATGGGGTGATGAAATCAGCTTGTGGGCAGGCACGAGAATTTTGTTACATATCATACCCTGGGACAACCTTGCAAATGAGATGGATGTTCTATATCAATTCAATTCCAAGTTGAAGCTTTCGTGACTGCAAGGATTCATACTTAGGTTTTTTTGGTAAAGTCACGTAGGTAAAAAATAATAGAAACAAAAAAATAATAAATTAAAATAAATCAATTAAATCACGACGTTTCGGAGGCAACAAGTCTCCGTCTTCAGGTGGGACCGTCACAGCCAAATTTACTGTATCAAGTGATTTTATTTCTATGATTTTTTACTTGCGTGACTTTACCGATAAAAAACCTAGGAGTATCAATTCCAAGTGATTTTTAATAAACAAGATATCGGGACCACGAGATATGTAATAGCTTAGATAGGTATTTATCCAGCAGTGGAAAAATCATGGCTGATTAGTGAGCTAACGTGCAAGTTGGCGAGTGGGAATTTGAGTGAGCAGGTCAATGATTGGACGGTTGAGTGGGTTGAGTGAGCAAGAGAGCAGAAGCGAATGAGTGAGCTAATTAGTATCTGAAATAGTGAATAAGCATTGAATATAAGTTGAAGTACCTGTGTCAAGAATATGTGGCAGGATGGACACAATGCACAGCTGCTGCTCTTCACAGCTTTTCTTTACCACATCCTGGCTGAGGATCTATGGCAGACATCAAAACACACAAAGGTGTTAAAACAGAAACCAAGAGGCAAAACAGGGTCCCCCCCCGTCTCAGGGATATGAAGCTCTTGTCCAGGTCACTGACACAGCCAGTATCAGAGACCCTTTGTCCGAATCCTGGCAGCTACCTACATCAGATTCGACTACTTAACGGCAGTGCCCTGATAGTTTCAGCCTGATTAGCAATGTCTGCATTATATAGTCACAATGCCTGGTGCGGAACACACATGAGCAACAGCTTCAACTCACAGCTCACTTGTAAATTATTTTTGATACTATAAAAACAAGAAACCTTTTACTTCAGAAAGGCCTTACTGGGTCTAGTAGAAAATGCACTGGGCCTGTCCCACCAGTTGCTTCCCATGTATTGTTTTGCACAATGGAGAAAATCAGAAGTTATGGGGAAAACCCACACATCAAGTAAAAAACACCCCAAAATGCAGGCAATTTTGGCGAAGCTACTGGCTGCATTTCCACAAAATGGGCAACTGAACTTGCAGCCTGTACGTGTTGTTTCAAGAAATAATCTCACCTCTACGACCTCAGGAGCAGGAGCATTGTCGGTGTACAGTTCAAGAGCATACGCCACAATGTCGGACTTCGTGCGGCCACCCTGGTACTCCTGTGGCTCGTCCTCACCCTTGCGGAACACCTTGATGGTGGGGAAGCCTCGGATCTGTGCACATGAACACACGTGGTTTTACACTCCCTGTTAAGATTCATAATGGACTCTTGCCCCCTGCCATTCTCACCCTCTCATTTCACTACTGCCCTCCAAGGGGAGGGGAGACGTGGTCATGTCCAAAGGACGTGTGGCCTGTTAGTAATATTATTAAACGTATGTAGAACTTCTTTCACACTGTACGTAGCCAACCGTGCTAATCGGAGGTTCGAAAATGAAGCGTCCACCAGTTCCCTCACCCCAAAGCGGTTGGACAGTTCCTGATTGACGGTGGCGTCCACAGCAGCGAGTTTCACACGCCCATTGGTCTGTGCCTTCACCTCAGTGGCTGCAGCAGCCCATTCAGGTTCCAATCTGTTCACACCACAGCCACAAAGTCAACCACAAAGAGAGAAAATCATATCGGGTTAGACGCAGTCCGAGACACACACAGCAAGCCACATGACCACAGTCAACACAAGGGGACAAATGGAGCTAAATTACCAGATGTCATTCATGAGTCGTGTTTGTACATTTCTGTATATAAATGTGATATACCATTGGCATTTTCACATTATAAATTAATTGTACCATCAGGAGTCAAAAAATGAAGACAAAATACATTCATTCCAGAACTTGCATATAAGGTTTTGGCCTCAATCTAAAACAGTTGGCCTACTTCAACAGCTGTCACTGCGATAGCCTTCTCTCATCACTATAGTAATGCTTTCTAATTGGTATAAAATGCCACTAAATATTAATCATAAAAATGTTGGAAACATTTTATCCTAATATGATCCTACCAATTTCATCCCTCACAGCCAGTTAAATAAATATATATGCTAAAAGAGCAAACAAATGACCTTTTATTTATGCAATCTTTGATACCAGGGCAATCTATTTTAAGTAAAAAAACTGTCTTTTAAGAGCAGCATCGTTAGACCAATACTGTACAGGTGTGCTGCAGTGAAGGGTGTGTTTGCGAAGCATCGTGTTTTTTTTTTAAATGCACTTGCTTTTTGCAGTGGCCACACCAAGGCGCAAAGAACTCCACAATCCAGGTGTCATCACTGCCGATGACTTTCTTATTGAAGTCATCATCCGAGAGGTTGATGACGTCATCTTTGCCACTTCCAGAACCACCGCTGCTTCCCTGTTAAACGGTGACAGTGCTTTATTATACACACGAATATGAAGTAAAAAAACATCAAAAATTATATACCAATCTCCAAAAAGGCAACCTTTGAAGTACGGATTCACCCCCTTCACATTCAAATGAACAATCACGATTTGATTGTATATTTTGCTTGTGGTGCATGCAATATATCTGGTGGATTGTTATACCAGTGTTACAACCCAAAGTAGTTAGGGGTTTACTACATTGAAGATGAAGTAAAATGTTTACTCTCACTAACTGAACCAAATGTATTAAGTAACTTCAGATGGGGTAAATGTTATTTTATTTGTTGTGCTTGAATAGACCTATAACTATGTACTATATACAATTCAATTATATTTGACAGATTTTCCAACTTTCTTTATACATTGTGGTATTCAGTAAAACTTTGTATCTAATATTTTGATGATCTCTTCAAAAATTAAAGCACTTTCATCACAAAATAAAATTAGTTTCTGTGCTTCCCTGCCAACCTAGAAAAGCTCCCACAGTGAACAGGTCAAACGAGAAGTACAATGACTTTAAGTGGATCATTCATGTCCATTTGCATAATGAGTACTTAAAAACTCAGCTTAACAAGCTGGCCAGTGTACAAATGGCTCCACCAGAGTAATACAATTGAATAAACTCATCTTTGCATCAAAACGTATTCAACAAAAACATGTTCCAAAGCATACACAAAGCTCTGCTTATTTCCATGTGCCCTACCCATAAAGGCCTCATTACTATGCATATTTTTAGAAACCGAGTTCAGCAGTTAAAATGCATAAATCAGGAGGCATGCAATGATCCATAGACACAATGTTATTGATTCTTAGGCATACAATAAACACATTGATTTGTGTAAGAATGGATACGTTTATATTTTGCATGTAATTGGTTCACATGACAGCAAGCAATAATAACTGTTTTTTTCATAAATGACAATTAATAGATTCTTGGAGGGAATTACTACACGTGCCAATTAGGGTTTGCCTTCCACAACCTAGCACAGTGTACATTCATTATGCTAAATGTTACTGGTTTACGATTACAGAAGCCCTTTTCTTAAAATGTATATATACACGATTTAAAATACTCTTTTGGTTCTTTCGGTGAAGTCACGTAGGCATAAAATAAAATACTTCAAAATAATGTCGTTTTACAGAAACGCGTCAATGATTATCAATACTTTTTCCATAATCCGGCCTTGGAACTTTTAGCCAATTATATTTTCAAGAATGCTTTGCAATTTTGAGTAAAAACAAGTATAGACATTAATGAAACAATGTAGTTAAATTTACTGCCAAAATATAAGATGGGCACAAACCATCATGGCGCTGTGTTGTGGATGCCAAGTGCATGTCACCAGTTTGTTGGTACCTGTTTTCCAGAGTCAGAGCCTCCCTTTCCTCCCAGCCGATCCTTCACAAGTGACCGCAGGGCACCCAAAGCACCGTCCACTATGCCCTGTGTCGTCCTGCCACCTAAAAAAAAAATCAAAGCTCAGCTCCGTGTCTGCGAGTCAAATTCAATCGAGATAACTTATTTACAACAGGGACCTTCTGTCAGCACTGTCAACGGGATGTCACTTCCCCTCTACAGCCTCGTCCACACTCAATGTGAAGTTGTTCCTTCTCTACTTCCTGGTACCTGGAACCTTCCCATTGGCTAACCAGTGCCATATCCCTCCCACTGTTCAAATAAAAGATGGTGTCCAATGTGTCATGTGAATTATTTTTTCTCAATTCATAAATCTCATATCTACACTGTTGAAATATTGTTTTGACTTCTAATAACCTTTTCACCACATGCTTAAAAAAATTCCCCTTTCTAAATGTCTCCAGTTATCAAAAATAGGCCATCCTCCACCTCTTCAGATACCATCATATTTAGGTTATTAAAAATTCCAGTTGCAATGCATTGTATAGTCAAGCAAAACTTGGTTTTATTCAACGATACAAGACTTTGAAAAAAGCATCATAGAAAGTAACTGCCAATGAATAATGCTGGGGTATTTAGTTGAAAAGTTATACGATTGGAGTGCGAGATTTATTTGTGAGCTCACCGTTGAAGTCCTCAGGCTTGTTCTTGTTATTGCCAAAGATCTTGATGGTGGGAAATCCACGAACGTTGTATGTGGAGCCGAGTCCCTTATGCTCGTCTGCATCCACAGCGCCCAACTTCACTATGCCCTGTAGCAATTTGAAAAATACTCTTAAAAATTTAACCCTAAAAAAAAAGTTTTCCTTTGTGCAATTTACTACGATATTTACCCAAGAATGTCAGTGCGTAACGCCAGTGACGTCACTCCACGTCGATCAGCCCCCCTCATTAATAATCATGAACAGGTTACGTCCTCCACATGGACCCACCCCTCATTAATGTCACTCTGCATGGACAACCCCCCCCCCCCCATTAATAATAATTAGCGGGTGACGTCACTCCACATGGGGGGGGGGGCAAGGCACCTCCTCCCTCCTCAGCTTCAACTTACAACCCTTACGTCACGATCTCCATAACGCTATTGAGACAAGTAAAAAGGACATCATGACGAACAAGGGATTATAACCTTTAAATTAAATAGGTCTGTCACAGCGGCTTTACAAATTGCACACGAATGGATGCAATGAATATCACGTCGCGGTCTACTTTTCGCTTGCAAGTTTCAGATTAACGGCAATACACCCGTCCTTGGACAGGCAAAAGGCTAGTCTTAAAAATACAATTTAACATCATGAAACCTAAAAGGAATTTCAGGACTCCTTTTCAGGTGGATCTTGCATCGGTATGTTTGACCAGTTCTTACGAGTTGTTCAATGCGGGAGAAAACAACCATATAAATGACGATACTCTAAAGTCTACACTGATAGATTCAATAATCCATTTGCTGTACTGCCATCTCACAGCCTAGCAGGTTTAGAGATTCAAAAATAGATTTGATCAACCAATAAATATCTTCAAATCGTTGAATTACAGGCAAGTGCCAAACACCGCAAGCCACGTGGTAAAGTGAGTGGCCCTACATCTCTAACTCCTACCTCAGGTAGTTTGTATTTTGTTTTTCAGAAAATCGCTTTCTTAACTTTCCAGAATGTGTAAATGTGTACTATTAGACAATTCACCACCCACCCCCCTGAGAGTCCAGTTTGCCACGATTCAGGGACATGAATTTGACTAAATAAAGGAGATTTTTTTTTTTACATCGTGATGAATATCATGCCACGAGTGGCTGCACAGGTTATGCAAATTGCTTACTTAGCAATACCAGGTCCCTGTGGGGTGGGCTGGTAGGAACAAACAAATGAATGGCTATAATAAAATGAAATGGCAAAAAATGGGCGCCAATAAGTGAACGGAAACGTAGACGTAGTGGAACATAGGAAACAATAAAGTAGTAGTAACCGTTGTGGAAAAAATACTAGTATTGCAAAGTATGTACCTACGTGAGTGCAGCTTGGAGCAGACATAGTGAGTAGTAACAATCTGCACAATATGCAGATTGTTACTACTCCTGCCGCGGTAGCCCCGCCCAGCCCCGCGTAGCCCCGCCCAATACACCCCTAGCGGGGGAGAAATTGCCAGGCCTGGCTCTAGGCTGGAGACCCGCCGACGACGGGGAGGTAGGGAGTGTATTTTAATGTAAAA
>JAAXLI020001218.1:131994-193498 GCA_014621495.2 Entosphenus tridentatus | reverse complement strand
AGGCCTAGTTCTAGGCTTTAGGCCTAGCTGTAGGCTTTAGGCCGCTGTGAGTTAATTTTTAATTTAAATGCTTTAATTATTTATGTAAAAGCTTTAAATGTATTAAAAACATAAGGGAATGTAACATTGTTAAACATTAACTCCCTTGCACACACGCGGGGGTACGATACGAAGGGAGAGTTTGAGGCGTTGTTCGAGGCTTTAGGCCTAGCTGTAGGCTTTAGGCCGCTGCTAGTAAATTTTTAATTTAAAAGTTTTAATTAAAAGCTATCTGTGGGAATTATAAGGGAATGTTATACACTTGTTTCGACAGGAAAGCCGAAAGCGTCACTGAGTGTAAAGGTTTTTGTAGGGTCATGCCAAGTGTTTGCAGTAGGGGGCGATGTTGATCACTGAGTGTAAAGGTTTTTGTAGGGTCATGCCAAGTGTTTGCAGTAGGGGGCGATGTTGAACAACGGACGGACGATATAATCTATTGGTGGCTGGTCCACTTCGTTCCTACCAGTATAATCAATCTTGTATACATGATGCAACCGAGTGACCTAGTACATTTTTTTTATAAATAAATCAATTTTACCAATGGCAATTCAAATGAGCTCGACCACTGCATTTACTATCAGTTGTAAACTCCTTTTATCATTAAAAACTAAATGTCCTTTGTTTAACCAGCTAAGCCTATTAAGAATCATTACCGCATTAAGAAGGGGGACCTTAATAATGCATACAAGCAGGAACAGATTCTTAATTCAAATTTTTTTTGCATCAAGTAATTTGGCAATTTTGTGAAGTAGTTTATATGTCACTTGGTACACAATGACCTTATTTTGCAAATGTAATTTTATAATTCACGGTTGACTTTGATGCACTTCAGGAATTATTGGGCAGCTCGTGGAAATTGAAAATTCTCGGTGCAAATGGCTCTGTTGTGAGTGTAATGACTGATGATCCTGTTTATAAACCCCCTTTTTAATGTCTGATAAACCAAAATCGTGTTTAACTTATCTTATTATTCCTATGTAAAGTGCGAGAGTGTTCAGTCTAGTAAATCACTACAACCTAAGGGAGTCAGGTAAACAACATATCCATCACCTTAAGAGCAGTGGCTGCCTTCTTCCATTCTGGTGTTAGCCTTTGGCAATGCCCACACCTTGAGGAAAAAAAAGTACAATTCTAATAGACGCATGCAGAAAACCCCAATTAAGAACATTGCACTCAAACATCTACTGCATAGATACACAAGCATCACACTTGCTGAGTATTAAAATGAAGACGCGGTTAAGTTGTCTGTTTAAATGCTGACATTAAACAAGATCACTAACTAATGGCCCTTCCAGGCCTAGGGTTTACAACATCATGTACTGGAACAGGAATATCCTGGATTTAAATTTTTCTTTGTCTAATCAGCAGGGTGTGGCCTATGTTACTAATGCTATCCAGGACTCTAAATGACAGATGGCCACAAATCAACAAGAATGGTTTGCAACCACGTGGAAATGCTCTGTTATCTTCTGGCCACAGCAAATGTCATAAACACAAGCGAGACACAAGGCTAACGCATGTGCGAGTGTCATACCAGGGTGCGTAAAACTCCACGAGCCACAGGTCATTGCTCTGGACAACTTCACGGTTGAAGTTGCTGGCCGTCAATTCTATCACATCATCGCTTGGCGAGTACAGGGCTTGTGCCCCGGCCACCAGCACTCCCAGAACCACAGCACCTGCGCACAATGGGGTAGGGTGTGAGAGAGGGGATTGAAGCAGGAAACAAAACAGTGGGATACGCAAAACAGCATATTTCACTAACATTTTTAAGTAGGGTTACATATACCAGTTGTGAGAGCAAAGGACTTGCATTTGGAAGGTTGTAGAGTTAAAATCTCAGGCGAGAGTCAACTCAGCCAATCATCTCTTTGGGGTCAGACCACTTTTCAGGTCAACAAGTGGCTGTACTCAGGATTTACTCGCTGCAGACACAATATGGAATTTCCAACAATGACCAAAGACTTTAACCTCCCCATTATTGGGAAAGCCAGATTTTTTTTACTTTTAAGAGTAAAAACGGCGAAACTTGTCAGCATTTTCTGGCAATTAAACAGGATTTTACGCGCGTGTCACGTGTACATTAGCCAAACTGACACGTATGAGCAAAGTAAGAATGACTTCGTGACAACTGACCGCATGCCAATCGTGTTACGTAGAGGAGACTGCATTATTCATTTGATCTTACTCTCTCGTATATGATACATAATTGAATTACTGTACTGTATTAGAATATGGAGCGGTCTCATACAGCAGACGATGCATATCTATCGAAATTCAACTGGATACATTTCTGGACGATTTATTTTAGATACCGCTTAAATTTTATGTTAAAAGAACCCTCGCTGTCCAAGGACATATCATTAAATTGCAGTAGTCAATCTAGCTCTCCTTTGCTGGTGTTTATCGAACGCAATACAATATCAGCTGGTTGAATAGACACAGCAATTGCTGACCTGCCTTGCAAAAAGTTATGAATTTTAACCGTGAACAATTAAGACCTACGGAGTCATAAGTTTCTGATCTCGTTCCCATAGAGTTCACGACGCTCAAATATGATCTGGTTAATAAAGGACATTCAACTTACTCTTAAAGAGGACACGTACGTGGGACAGAAAACCTGTTTGATGCTTCAAAACAACTTTCATTTGTTTACAATTGTTGCCGAACTTCAGATGAAACACTCATTCGTAGATTTACTTTCGTAAACAACTTTAACATGTTACACGTAGCACGTAAAGAAAGCTATGGTTTAAAATGGAACAGTGACCCAACTTAAAGTGTCATTTGCATCAGCACGGTATGGCAAATACGGCGTTAACAAAAACGTGTAACATTAAACATTGATATCAATATGACGATATTATTACCACGGCTTTACCTCAATAACATTATTTAGTATTCGCGTCCCCTTTAAACGTATCGACCCGCACGCCTTTTAACACCAATCGATGGAATAACATGAAATGCAGCTCATTGCAATGAATGGCATCGCTATTACAATATTGTACCTCAAGAAGCTTATTGAACATGTTAAATGTTAGTTTAGTTTAACGAGTTCCTCACCGTGGAAGAACCCCATGCTTCGATTGTCGCTCTCACCGCTGTCCAACACGCCCCCCCCAACCAACCGTGAATTTATATACAGGAATCGACTCACGACACCCGGGCGATTATTTAACCTTTACGATTCGCGGTCACGATTGAACCCGATCAATGGTCGGCGCCGTCGATTCCCGCACGTTTGCCGTAACGGCGACAAACAAATTGGAATCGATTCTCCGATATGCCCACATATTCGGGAGTCGACCGCAAGGGGGAATCGAAGAGGAGCGTTGGAATCGTACCCACGCGCGAATCGCCGGATCGAGAGGCCGTTCCCGCCCCACGACAACGCGACGCGCCGTGGCCCCTCCGCATTGGTCCGATCGGCGCGTGACGTCACGTACGCTCTCGGTTAAATTAATTTTTTAAACATTTTTTAATTTAAAATAAACGCGAGCGCACCAACGTCACTCACGCGCTTGTCATTATTTCGGTCAGAATTGCAATAAAATTATATTTTAATGTGAAAGTCCACCGGCACGGGATGTCGGTGGGCGGGGTCGATGCCACTTGCAGATGTCCGATTGGCTGTTGGAGCAGCCAATGAGCGACAAGTACGTGTGTTATAATGACCCAATCTCGGCGTACATACACACACACGGGGTCGCGTGTGTAGTGATGTCTCATTATCTCATCTATATTTAGACTTTAAAAAATATGTATTCATGCAAATGACAAATCGGTCACAACGTTTCATTGCCAAGGACGCAACTTTAAAACACATTGCGGAGTTTTATTTTCCGCTGATGGTGAAAATGTACCGCAGAAAAGGGAACTTTTTTGTTGCCTTGACCACGCGCTGTGGTGCCACACGTGTTACTTAACTAAGACCAAACGAAAAAAATGAACAATGTCTCCACATATCCGTCTCCACATATACAAATACTACAGGAAACATTTATTACACACACCATTAGCCGCACCGCATTTTGGAAGTGCATACACTCAGCAAGCAATAATTAAAGACATGAACACTTAGACTGGTTTCGACACACGGGTGTCTCAGAAGCAGTCAGGCTCCCTCGTCACTATTTACAATACACAACATTATAAGTGACCTGCCATGTACATCATCTCGCAAGTTCACATATGCATATGACACAGCCCTTGCTGCGCAGGGCACAACCCTCGAAACGTCCTGCCAGTACTCTAACGGCTGGTCTAAGTTGGAGGCTTATTTCCATCGACGGAAACTCCGACCAAATCCCTCTGAAACAACCACAAGCGCTTTCCACCTGAACAATCCCGTTTCAGATGCCTCCATTGATGTGTCCTGTGTTAGCTCAGGGCGCTGTGACCCCATTTCTAGATATCTAGGGCCTATCATGGACAGAAGTCTGACCTCTACGCTCCAATGAAAACAGATCCGTGAAACGAACAATTCAAGAATCGCTCTGCTACAGAAACTTATAGGGTCGACCTGGTGCTGAGGTGTTGCGAACTGCCGCCCTATCACTGATCTACTCAGTGGCAGAGGATTGTGCTCTAGCCTAGTCCAGGAGCTTGTACGCAGCACTGCCAGATGAACAGATAAATAACGCAATGCGGATCAGAGCCGGAACACTGCAACCGATACCGATTACCCCGGTTCCCTGGCGAACATTCTGGCGCCACACGTTCTTGCCAAAGACAGCCTACCCTATCAATCAAGACCACAACAACGTTCCTCTGCCGACTCAAGTCCCTATCCTCGTTCTGGAATTGCGCCGCCAACATCTTTAAATCTCACCAAGTGACAGAAGAACAGAGTGGAACCACGCGGACGTCCAGAATAAACGCCTCATTCGAGACCCAAACATAGCACCTCCCCGGCTTTGACAGTCCTCCTCGAAGACGCCCGGTGGTGGAGCCATCAACCGCACCAGGACAACAATGGGCCGATTCGCGCATCTTCATGAGTGGACTGTTAAACACAAACCAAAGTGGTGCAACCATGGCAGTGCAACACACATTATAGAGCACGCAGTTGGTAAACTACTGCAGTCTGTGATTCTTCAATAGAGGAATATCTGTGTGCCTATGTGTGTGTCTCTCTCTGTTTGTCTCTGTGTGAGTCCCTCTCTTGCTTGTGTGTCTCTCTGTGTGTCTCCGTGTCTATGTTTTATCTTTCTCAAATTTAGCAATCTTCGGAAGAACGTAATCAACCAGGCGGGGTGTTGACTGTTTTGTTGACCGACTCTCTGTGTTGTATTACATTATATTTCCAAGTTGATTATGTTTGTTTTCTCATTCATTTGTACCTGATGATGGTTGCTTGTGTTGCAATCGAAACGTCGTATTCTATTGTTATTTAATTTATTTCTACGTGACTTTACCGAAAGAATCAAAGAGTCCAATAACTCTCTTGAAGCCCTCTCGTGGCTATCAGGCCTCGAAATTGGCATATAGCAGGAATAGAGTAGAATGCTGGTAAAATCACAGGCAAGGGCCGTTTCTTTACGCTATGGGGTCCCGATTAAATTATTTGGTGACGTTGCTGCGTTTTGTGGCAGTGGTGCACAAACAATTCACTAAAATCCTAATACAATTGTCAATAACACTGTGGCCTTAGAAGGAAACATATAATAGATGTTTCGGAAAAACTACCTTCTGCGTAGTACATTAATGGTAGCTGGCTTCTGCAAGGCACTTATGTGTGATGAGGGGTCATTATCCAAGATGTCGGCAATTATATATATTTTTTATTTAACGTTATGAACGAACGTTTTTAGATATAATTATATATATAATACACCTTTCAGAATTAACTATTATAAACTCATGAATTCGCAATTTTATTGCCATATAAATCAACGATAATATTCATAATACGGGTTTTTTGGTTAGATCGTGATCTAACCCAAAAATACCTGTGTTATGGATGATATTGGTCGCGAAAGCTTACGTGTTAAACAATAATATTATTAACCAACCGGAATGTGCCTGACCTCGTTATATTACAGCAGCTAAGCCGGGTTGAGTCTCAGTAGTGCTTGATTGGGCGACCACCAGGTGTTATAGGCTGCCACGGGGTTATGTGTTGGAAAATAGAGGGCAAAACTGATTCGAACGAAAAGCTATGTCCCCACCAGCTTCAATAATCCGCAACTAACCAGCGTACTGATGTATGGTCAAATATCTCCTGCGGACCAGCTTTGGTGTGGGAAGATCCTCAACAAGCAGTGGATTGACAATTGAGTTCTAAATAATAATTGTTATTACGTGATTTACAATGAAATTTACAAACAAATGTTAAAATATTGGTTGATGTGACTACATATACCGCCTATGTCTTAAAACGCATTCGTTTATTGTTACCATTTGTGCATTATTATCCTACATTTGTTTAGAAAAACAACTGAAATAATTTACATTACAGCATTTCCTGGGTAAACAAGTGTAATAATAAGCGTAATACTATTTTAACGTACTATTTATGCACAGTAGGAGGCACACTTTGGCCAGATAATAACGCTAATAATAATAGTTATCACTAACATTACTTGAATGTTGTCCCCTCGTAATATGTGGGATGTTCTCCGACAACTCCGGTTTCTTCACGCAAAGTAAAACATTGCCGCAAGTCGACTTGGTCAGCAGATTGCAGTGCAGAAATTAAATTGTTGAATTAATCTGTGCGGATCACTCCGGCGCTAGCCCCAATGCAATGTGTGATGGCTTTTTTTTCCTCGGGCACCTTCAGATACCATGTGAGACTCGGTGATGATATCCTGGGTAAAAAGAAAAAAAAGAAATGACCAAATATCTGAATGTAAATTAATTTGGTGATGATGTTGCGTTGGCAGTGGTGCACAAGCACAAATAAGAAGACACAACTCAACCAATACGTCAATAATATTTCCTTAAATGTTTATACATCTTGTATTACCTAAAGTTTCGAGCAATGGCCCCTCTTCATAGCAAATAAATATCCGAATGCAACGACCTTTTATAAACGAGCCTGAATAATCAGTCGTGAGACTTTTCACGGATGAAACATTTTACACTCTTTTTTTCAATGACTATTTTGTTACATAAATGTTCCAACAATTTGATGGTCGTTTTTTAATTATACTTACATTCTGTGTGTATATGTAATTGATATTTGTGCAATTGGATTCAGAACACATGGATTCAAAACACAGGCGGTGGTGGCACAAACAAGCCCAACTCGAGCCAGAGAGAACGAGGAGGCGCTGTCCACACAGCGGGTGCTGAAACTTGAGGTCACGTGGGTTTGAACGTAGCACCTGGCTGTAGAGTAAACAACTGGAGCCTAACAATAGTTCCACTGGTCACGTGAGCCTGGTAACCCCTTCTGCTAACGTTGGCTCACCCCAAAGTCATGTTAATGAGTTTTTTTTTCTGTAACCAGCTTTCTGTGTGTTTATTGCTCAATGGGTTTTGCATGAGCCCAAATAAAACTATACCTCAACTAAAGCCTTCCTATATACATATTTCGTGCACCTCGTTGTATTTGCTACCTATGGAAAATAATAGCGAGGGGCGTCTTACTGGTGTGGTTTTAATTTAATAAGGGCATGGCACAGTCATTGATTCATTGGTTCAATCATCGCCCCTTTCTGCGGATCATTGACATGTATAGACTTGCATGGTAACCCACAGGTTTACATAGACAAACGTACGCTTACATACACGAGGGAGTGAATTAAGGAGTGAATGAGTGATGCTTTCGCAGTGGAGGCAATAAGCGAGTGATTTGAACAGCATGCTTGAATTATAGCATGATGGAGTGAGTGACGGTTTACCAGTAGCGAATGAATGAATAAGTGACGATAACTGTTGATCTCAACGACTAATCGTGGAAGACAACACTGCAGCCAAAATGCGCATGCGTTCGCTTTTGCCCAGAACCATCCACAGCGCAGCGAAAGACAAATACAAAGATCCCCCGTATAGCATTAATCGACTTTTGGGGCAAGTGCTATTTGCGAGCACCTATGAAGGCCAGAACGGCACACGATGGGTTGGGTGGTCAGAACCACGCCCAGCCGCATTTGTCTCTCCAGTGGCGATATTTACACATCGCACCAGGTACTCATTTGAGGCTGAGTCGACCTAGGGGAGGCCCATGATTTGTTAAGACATTCGTCACTGGTGTTGGCCGTGATCGGGAATCGAACTCGGATGGCCGGGTTCGTGGTGCAGCGCGCTAACCGCTCTGCAAATGCAGCGCGCTCAGAGACACACAGACACACTCACCAGCACACACAGACTCACTCGGCATAACAAACCCGCGCTCGCGAATTCGTCCATTCGTGCTCGTGGCGCAGAGACCGACAAGAGGCGGCGACTAGAGTGTGAGCGGAGGAGAGACAACAAGGCGGGGGGGGGGGCGCGCGCGGGGGGGGTGGGGTAAGGGGGGTTGGTGATTGAAACCACGACAGCAGCAGAACAGTTACGCACGCCAGGCAGTCAGTCAGCTAGCCGGTCTCTCAGACAGAGAGCCAGTTATCCATGCCACTGATCAGTTAAGTCACCCGCTTAACTCGCTATCCAATTTATCGGACGGGCAGCTATCCAGCTAAGCCAGCCTGCTCAGCTGGCTCTCCTGTCAGCTTTTCGGCCGATCAGCCAATTATTCAGTACACACACATGATTAGCCGACCAGCTACTCTCTCAGACGACCAGCTCGTCAGCTATACCACCAGTTTACCTTGTTATTTCTTCATGCTATTCTATTATCATCATATCAGATTTCAAGCCAGTCAGTATTTCAGCCAGCCAGTTATTCTCTCAGAGGAAACTTCCAGTTTTTGTTTAATCTCCCATAGTCAGCCAGTATCTCAGCCAGCCAGCTAAGGCGGTGTATACGGGTGGCGGGCAATCCGTTTCTCAGATTGACAGCGAGCGGCTATCTCAGCGAGTCAGCCAGTGGGTGTTCTGTTGTGTACAATATCAGCCGGTCATCAATGCATTCAGGTGCGCGTGGATAGGTAGGCGTGTGCGTAGACCAGCAGGCAGACGGAGAAGCGGTCAAGACAAAGCAACTGCCCACCGGCAGACTCAACATTCCTCGCGGAGACAGCGGCAGCTGCAGCAGCAGCAGCTTTGGCTGTTTCGCCGCTCAGCCCTAGTCATCTGGACGTGCGTGGGAGCGAGCGAACGAGTCAACAGCAGAGGCAAGCCTGCGCGCTCGCGTGTGTGTCAATGTGTCTGTGTGTGTCTATGTGTATCTGAGAGTCTGCGTGTATATTTGGGTCTGCGTTAATCTTTGTAATTGTATCTGCATGTTTGTGTGGATCTGAGCATCTGTTTGTATCTGCGTCTCTAGATCTATATGTGTGTGTCTGTGTATATATATATGCGTCTGTGTGCATCTTACAGTCTGTGCACCTGGGAGTCGATCTATGTGATTGTGTGTATACGCATGTCTTTGTGGATCTGAAGGTTTGTGTGTATTTTAGTCTGTGTGCATCTGGGGGTCTGTATTTATCTACGTGTTTACGTGTGCGTCTTTGCATGCGCGTGCGTGTCTGCCTATGTTTTGGGTTGAGCGGTGGCGCAGTGTTTAGCGCATCGCGCTTTGAATCCAGCGACCCGAGTTCGATTTTTGGCTACAACTAACATCAGCGGTGATTATTTCAAACAATTGCGGACCTCTGCTATGTCGACTCAGCCTCAAATGAATAGCTGGTGTGGTGCATAAACATCGCCACGAGAGAGACAAAGGCGCCCGGGCGTGCTGCTATCGCCCCCTCATGTGTCGTGTCGGGCTTAATAGGTGCTCGCTAACAAGAGTAGGTTACGCATATACGGGGAATCTTTGTCTATGAATACATGCACGTGTTTGCGTCTGTCTGTGTTTTTCTGCATGTGTCTGTCTTTATGTGTCTGCGTGTCAGTATGTTTATGCGTGATGTGTCGGTGTGTGCGTTTGCCCATCTGTTCGCTTAATTGGCCTCATACTCCACTTACTCATGCTTGTCTATCACGTGCCTCTCTCTCTAATGCCTGTGTCTCCCCGTCTCTGCCATTCCTGACTCACTCACTCTCTGAATTCTGTGTCCTTCCCTCCTGGTCTGTCTCTACACGTCCCTCCCTGTCTCTCTCTCTCTCTCTGTCCCTGCATCTTCCTCCCTCCACGTCTCCCTCCCTTTTACTCTGTTCACCCCGCATCTGTCTCGTTCCCCGTATGTTTGCCTCCCACCTTCCCTGTCTCTCCCTACATCCCTGTCTCTCTGTCTCACCTCGGCGTCTGTCTTTACCTACGTTGTCTCTTCCCAGCCTTCCCGTCTCCCTGTCTAGTCCACCATCCCTGTCTAAACGTCTCCCACCCGCCCCTAACCCCATCCTGCCTGGTCTCCCTCTTGTCTCCCTCCTCTGTTCTCTCGTTGGCCACACCTGTTGGCTCTCGCTCAATACCATTAAATCGTGCCGCCCTTTGCCGCACAAGCGGTTACACGTGGGCAACGTGGATGTTGAATTCGTTAAATTGAATTTGCGTTTTGTACCACTATTCATCATATTGCACACAGCACCGGTGCGCGTTTCAATTACCAATATATATGTGCAATTATGCGATGTATAATTGGTATATTCAGTGCTACAAATATTGAATATCCGTGCAGATACATATTTATTCATATATATTTTTTAGCAATTGTATACGTGCAAGTGATTACAATAATTGTGAGTTAAACATGTACACAGGATATAACGTACTTTAGAATCACCGTGTACGTGCAAATTGATCTCTCACATTTGCAGACTTTAAGTTATAAATGTTGTCCGATGTCATGCGGTATGTGTAGTGCTGCTTCCGACCATGACGTTGATGCACGACCTTTGCCATTCGAAACTTGACCACGCACTCAGTCGGCTTTGGATTTTTCACGTTTTTTTTGCCGTCGTGATCAGGTTTCTGTCACACGGTCCCTATCGAAAATGAGCATTCATTGCCCAATGAGTTTTACCCGTGCCGAAAAAGCCCCCCACACATAGCATTCTAATGACAAGGGTGATGCAATAGATGTGCGTTACAAGTACTGAATCCAAATGGAATAATCGTGTTAATGCTGCACTGTTGTGTGAAGTTAACACACACTACAATGTTTATTTCATCCAACACCCCGTCCATTCACGTATCTACCTCTTCGTCCCTGTCTCTCGCTGTGTACCCCACAATATCATCATTATGACTGTGCTCCATTATCATAATAATCATCGTCACCATCATTATGCGTCGACGTTGTGATTGAATATAATCACGCGACATCATCATCATCATCACGCAATGATCATGCGAGCACACTTTCACCGTCACATCATCATCGTCACATCATCAGTAAGGAGAACAGAGGCTGCATTGACCACTTCCACCACAACCACCTCCACCTCTTTCTTCTTCTACACCCCTCACCTCCCCAACCACCTCCTTTCTGTTAGAAACTTCCACCTCCACCGCCTCTGGATTTTTTTCTTCATATTTAACCACCTCATTCACGTCCACCATCTCCTTGTCCACCTCTTATACCAGAACAACCTCCACCTCATATCCACGTTCTATATCCACCACCTCCTCCACCTCTTCCACATATAAACCCTTTTACCTTCACAACCCCAACCTCGTCATCCGCTCTTACTCCCACACAACCTCCATCTCATCATATCCACCTCTTTCACGTCATCCACAAACTGCACCAGCGCCACCACCACCTTGTCGTGCGCTCATCCTTCCCCACTGCCTCCACCTCATCGTAAACAACGTTTGTCACCTCATCCACAAGCTGCACCTATCACCACGCCCACCACCATCTGCGTCCACCGGCTCCTCGTCCACTTCCTCAACGCTCGCCTCCCAGCCTCGCGTCATAGGAGGAGGTGGCGCCGGGGTGGATGAAGTGAGAAGCCCTGGAGGCGCTGACGATGACCCAGGGCGCGTGGGGGGTCGGCTCTCGGGGGTGAGAGGCGCTCTCATGAGGCCGGGAGCTTCAGTGTAACGAGGTGAGTGTCTCCTGGCTGTCTGTCTGTGTCTCTGTGTCCCTCCCCCAATCATCACTGTCGCTCTGTGCATCGTCGTGCCTCTGTTTTCTGCTGTCTCTATCTCGCTGGTGCTCGCTAGCAGCACTTGCCGCAACAGTCTGGTAAGGCTATGCGGGGGATCTCTGTCTTTTTTTTTGTCTATCTCGCTGCATAATCTGAGTCGACGTCTTTCCGCTCCGCGTGGCCACACGAACGACCGATATCAGATTTTGTTGTCGTCCAGCGCCTGCCCTAGGCAAGACTCAGCCCTTAAACGCGTGCCTGGTGCGGTGTAAAGCATCGTCATCGCTGCGGGAGACAAACACGGCCCTAGGTAGACTCGGCCTTAAATGCGTGCCTGGTGCGGTGTGAAGCATCATCATCATCACTGCGGGAGATAAAAACAGACAGATGATGGGCTGTCCAGACCCCTCCTCCACCCCCTCCCCCGCCTCTCCGCCCCCCACGTATGCTGTACAATTCTATTCGATGTTCGCTACCAACATTCTGTGTCAGGCTACACTGGGGGCTTTATTTGGCAATTAAGCTCTTAATATATATATTTTTCATCTTGGAACGAGCGCTATGTTTTACTTGTCTTCAAGTGAATGTGAAGCCTCAGTGCACCTAGCCTGGCACTGGCGCTGTGGTGACATAGATCACATTTAGTGGCAACTGGCGGATTGTGTGTATGTCATATTCTTAGTTCTTTCGGTAAAGTCACGTAGGTAAAAAATGAAATTAATATTTTTTATTTTTATTAATTTATTTTTTTACCTACGTGACTTTACCGAACGAACTAAGAATATGAACCCTTGCAGTCACGAAAGCTTCAAATCTAGAATGTGTGTATGTCTTTGTTGTTCTGTGTAGGAAGCGGTAGCACGCTACGTTACGAACCCGGCGATCCGAGATCGATTCCCGCTCACAGCCAACACCAGTGACAATTTTCTGAACCGGTCCTGGGTCTCCCCTAGGTCGACTCAGCCTCAAATGAGTACCTGATGCGGTGTGTAAACAGTGGCCATTCACCCCTTCGTGTACCGTGCCGGCCTTCACGGGTGCTCGCTAACAGCACTTGGCCCAACAGTCTGTTAAGGCTTTACGGGGAATCGTTGTGTTTGTCTGTGCCCATGTATACGCGTGCCAGGTCGTTATCATCTGTGCGTTTATCTTTGTCCATCTCAAAAGAAAACCTCAATAGGTTCTGCCGTCTTCAAATAAAGGCAATCAATCAATCTAGATAATGCATCTCAAACGGCTCTCACTTGTTTAAAGGCCAGCAATCAATCAAGAGAATGAATCTCAACAGGACATCACATCTTAAAATGAAGAACATCAAACTATCAATCAAGATAATGAATCTCAATGACCCCTTTTCCCTTCTACTTGTGCAAAGGACACCAATCATATTGGTGGTATACCAACCAAAGGCGCTCAATTGCTTAAATAAAGGACATCATCATCGCCATCACAAGTTGGGAATGATTAAATTACCTTTAGATAAATTAAATAAATCTCTCCTGAGATGGACAGAAGCCTTGCGTGAGAATAGGGAGTAAATTAATCTCAATGGGCACTCACTCACTTGGACCAAATATAGACCGTGGCTTTGTGTTACCGTGGCCTTGGCTTGCCAAATAGCAAATCGGGAACTGTTACAACCTCGCTGCTGCTCAGTTGAGATGCGCTCTCTCTCAGCCGACACTGGCGTCCACGGGTCCTTAACAGCCGACGACATTCAAGAACTACACAAATTCCCCGTATTGTTGTGAAATATGTTTCGGACAAGTGCTGTTAGCGAGCACCTACGAAGGCCGGAACGGCACACTAGGGGGTGGGTGGTCAACACCACGACGCCCGGCCGCCTTTGTCTCCCTAGTGGCGATGTTTACACATCGCACCAGGTACTCATTTGAGGCTGAGTCGACCTATGGGAGGCGCAAGACCGGTTCATATAATCGTCACCGGTGTTTGCCGTGAGCGGAATTCGAACTGGGGTCACAGTGCGTTAATCACTTTGCTATTGCTCCCCGCGGAGACACCACACACACACACAGCACGGTTACACCCCTACCTACTACAATATGAATGCATGTAATGTTTTCTTTATTACTGCCTCTTGATTTGTCTCTTGTATTGAGCTGTTCGAATGATCTAAGTTAAGCGATTTGGGGTGGTCGTCCAATTTTCATGATCGTGAGTCATTGCCTTTCCACTGCTGAATTAAGGCCTCCCCCAACGTCGCCACCCTTCACGGTCTCGCGACGCCTCCAAATCCGTCTCGCTCCTGCGCACGAGTTGTTGATCTAATCGCTCCGTCGTACAAGGCGGCGGTGCTGGTGGTGGTCCTTTTTGAGCGCGTTCCCTCCATTGGCTGCCACTGTCGTCGTTCCATCCGGTCGTGGCGCGTCATGTCCAAAGGCCACCAAATAGTTTTTTTTAACAGTCCATGCAAAGTCTCGAATTTAGGATTTGATCGCTTGGCACCACGCGCTCCTTGTTCTCCCGTCACTCGGTGTCATTCCAAGCGTCACAGAACAGACCGTACAAACATATAACGATGCAATGCCCGATCCACAAATACGAAGGGAGACATCACGGCGACACACTCCGCCACTGCTCCTGCCGCGGTTATTATCTGGCTTGACCACCTGGATGTGAAATTGTACTTGTTGCTCTGCATCTGCATAAGCAATACGAAAGAGTTCGAATATTCCAAGCGTCTCTGTCCAATTGTCCTTGTGAGCGGTCACGCTTCCGAACCGCGTCACAGCAAAAACACTCAACGCATTCGTCAATAACGCCGTGTGGCCTAAAAAGGACAGATATATAATAGGCGACGTTTCGGGTAATGCCCCTTCTTTATCGTACATACATTGCACAGCGGGTAACGTGCACCGATGGAACACTTTCTTCCGTCTGTTTGTATGTATGGTGCTCAAAGGCAAAATGTATCACAACAAACAACAACCGCCATTCGCCACTAAGTGGCGGTGACGTCACCACGACGCTTGTGCCAGGCCAAGTGCACCTTGAGGCCACGTGAAGTGTCGAACGCCCGCTGGCAGGAGGTCACGGGGCAGACCCAGCAGGTGCCACGGGTCGACTGACCGAGATGACCGAGATGACTGGCTGATGCACCACCTTTGCCCCCTACTGTACCAACTTGCTGTGCTTTAGCCACCCAGCGCTCTGCTCGTTGTTGTGAGCATCGCTCCTCCGCCCTCCGTTGTTGTTGGAGGGCGACTGCCCTCCAACAACAATATGACAAACACACAGCTTGACAAACACATCAAGTCAGCCGCGGTAACGCCCGCCTGTGATTCGGCGATTTGGGGGGGGGGGGGCAGGGGTTGTGGGGCACGCATAGACTTGTGCTTCAGGGATGGCAGTACATCAAGTCGGTTCGTGAATATTCCTCCAGTATAAAAATTCTGATTCGGAGTCTCTGCATGATGTTATCCCCAAGTGTGCATTGCGGATTTTCTCCGGTACTCTGGTTTACTCCAACACGAATACACGTCCTGCTTTAAACAAATTAGGAAACGTTTCACGTCTACGCGTGGATTATGCAATGCATTTGAGCGTGCGCTGCCTGTCTTCGGAAGAATTCAATTAGCGGGATGGGGAGCTGGCGGGCAGCCGTCAGAGATAGTTTATGTCCAAGTTTTGGGCACCGTTTTCATCAATTTGGCCGGTTTTCAATGCGGCAAGTCTCTAATAGCAACACAAAGTGATATTGCAGTCTGGTTCATTATTTACGAGAGTTCTAGTACGGCACAATATCCTCCCACTCTCATCTGACCCTCAATTGGGGCGGACTAACATAAACTGTTTTGATCAATTTGGCCGGTTTTCAATGCGGCAAGTCTCTAATAGCAACACAATTTTATACTGCAGTCTGGTTCATTATTTACGAGAGTTCCAGTACGGCACGATATCATCCCACTCTCATCTGACCCTTAATTGGGGCGGACTAACATAACGCATTGCCGCTTTAAACCTGAGTTAAAATATGTTGCAAAGGCATTGGCTAACGTCCCATTGCAGAGTGAGTCACCCTGATAGCGTGTCCTAAAGCTCATTGAGCATTTATTCAGGATAAACAATAAGATGATGCCGATTATTATAATTATTATAATTGCGAAATCAAAATTGATGCGTTATTGACTGATTGGTTGATTGAATGAATCCCCGACCGCAGGCATGAATCGTCGCACCTCTCGCTCCACGTGCTCGCTACCTCCCGATCCTCCACGGGTCCCGCAGGACCTCGGCAACAACAACAACAGCGACGGCATCGGTAGCCACCACCAGCAGCAGCCGCCGTACCCCGCGCACTCACGGCGAGTTCGTATCAACGTCGGGGGCATTACTCACGAGGCACTTTGGCGAACATTGGAACGCCTCCCACGAACCCGCCTGGGCAGACTGCAAGCCTGCGTGGTGGGCAGCGAGGAGGCCATCATGGAACTCTGCGACGACTACAGTCGAGCAGACAACGAGTTCTTCTTCGATCGACACCCGGGCGCATTCACGTCCATCCTGAACTTTTACCGCACGGGTCGCCTTCACATGATGGAGGAGATGTGCGCGCTGTCCTTCAGCCAGGAGCTCGACTACTGGGGCGTGGATGAGATCTACCTGGAGTCGTGCTGCCAGGCGAGGTACCACCAGAAGAAGGAGCAGATGAACGAGGAGCTGAGGAGGGAGGCGGAGAGTGCGCGGGAGCGGGAGGGGGAGCAGTTCGACGCCACGTACTGCGCGGAGAAGCGCAAGAAGCTGTGGGACCTCCTGGAGAAACCCAACTCCTCCCTGGCGGCTAAGGTGGGTGCGTGCGATGGTGATGGTGATGATGGTTATGGTGGCGATGGTGATGATATTAAGTGGTGATGATGATATTATTGGAAATTAATTATGATATTTTTGACGATCATGCTTATGAGAGTTGTATTGATGATGAAGACGATTGTGATTTTAATTATTACTAACAATCCCCACACCCTTTGGACGTGATCGTTCATCCGTCCTTACCTCCAGCCAGCCAGCAAACCTTTTTACGAATATTTTCTTTATTATACTGGTGATGGCGGCGGTGGTGATATTGGTGATGATGATGTTGATAATTACGATGTGTTGTTTTTGAAGGCGTTGCTAATGACAGAGACATGATTATTTTGGGGGTTTATCTTGTTCTTATTTATAGTGTTTGAGAAATATTAATGAATGTAACTTGGTTATCACACGAACATCTATATCCAAAGAGTACGATAATAATGATGATCATCAACAACAGTAGCATCACCACAGCCGTCATCCTTATCAGTAGCAGCAGCGCCAACAAAGACAAAGATCCCCCGTATAGCCTTAACAGATTGTTTGGGCAAGTGCTGTTAGAAAGCACCTATGAAGACCGGAATGGCACATAAGGGGTGGGGTGGCCAGCACCACGCACGACCGTTTTTTTCTCCCCAGTGGCGATATTTACACATCGCACCAGGTACTCATTTGAGGCTGAGTCGACCTAGGGGAGGCCCAGGATTGGTTAAGACATCCGTCACTGGTGTTGGCCGTGAGTGGGAATCAAACGCGGGTCGCCGGGTTCGTAGCGCAGCGTGCTCACCACTACACTACCCCTCCTCACTAACATCCCCATCACCACCATCACGCGTAGCAACACCACCATTGATAGTCGTAGTATCAATACCATCATCAATAGCAACATCATCACCAACAACAGCCGCCATTTGCCAATAAATTAGAGTAACGTCACCACAGTGCTTGTGCCAAGCGAGGTTCACTGTGAGGCCACGTGCAGTGTCGAAGGTTCGCTGGCAGGAGGTCACGGGACGACCACTCAGGGCCGTCGCCACCACCCAGGGCCATCCAGAGGTGGAGGGGGGGGGGACAAGAGGGGGGAATTGGCACGGGCCTCACACAAAAGAGGGCCCACAATGGGCCTGGTTTTTTGTTTTGTTGTCGTGACATTCTGCCCCGGGCCTCAAGCCCCATGCCTCTAGGGGCGTCTGTGGCGGCCCTTCCATCACCACTGCTGCCACGACCAATGCTAAAAATAGCAGCACCATAAACACCATCAAAAGTAGCATGATCATGACCACCACCACCACCACGAAATGTATCAGCAGCACCAGCACCGTCAAGACAGCATCACCACAACCACCACCAAAAGTATCAGCAGCACAACCACCACCGCCATTAAACGTTGCATAATCACCACCACCATCACCAAAATTAGCAGTAGCATCATCATCAAAAATAGCATCACCACCACCATCGACTGTAGCTGCAGTACCACCACCACCATCATCATCAAACTCCTAGCCAATACAACCACCCTCCCCGCCATCCATCACGTAGCCGTGCAATTTTGCTTCCTCCGCGTCGCGTGCAGAGCTCATCGGAAAGTCGCGTCTGGACGCGCCTGTCACCGTAGCCCATTGTTGTGTGCAGTGCAAGTCGCGGTCGTGGCTTTAAATTTGGCTGTTGTGTTTTTCTTTCTTTCCGCGTCTGTTTTTTTGTTCATTTGCCGGGAGGCAGGCGTGGGCCACCTCTGTTGTGCGTGTGTGTTGGTGGAGGTTTTTTTTCTTCTTCTTTCTTTCTAGACGGTACAAGTGACCGATTGTCCCTTCCATTGTCTCACCTGCCCTCGCCTGTCAGGGAGGGGAGGGGGGCTCTCGTCTTATTAAGGTGCAGGACCGCGATGTTTACTGAAGGAGTGGGGAGGGGGCACAGAAGACCGCGCGGGTTTTTTTCGTGTGCGGCCGCGTGTTACTCTGCAGCGCGCTGCAACCGCTAGAGTCATAATAATCAAATGCCAACTTGTAACGCGCTGCCGCACAGAATTAGCTCACTCTCGTCGAGAGAAGGAATGACAGACGAGCAGGAGAGGCAGCGACCAGGCAGTGAGCCGGCGCAAACTCAGCCCCCGCAAGCTCTGCGGTCCTCTATATATGAAGGTGTTATCGTCCAATTAATTGGCGTTTATATATGGGAGGAAACCGGAACACCTGGAGAAACCCAACACGTGCGAGCGAGGGGAGGGGGTGCAACACTCCATCCGATACAGGTGGAACACGTGGAGTCCACATTTCGCTGTACCGCCTTCTGCTGGCGAGCCAGGGTACGGCACCTCGATGAGGTCCACGGGAAAGGAGTTGCAGAGCATTTGTGTGATCCACCAAACCTCCACAGTGCTGGATTACAGGCTACGTCCTGGGCCACAATCGCTGCCCAGCTGCTTTATTCTCATCATCATCATCATCATCGGGGTTTAGGAACATTGTCAATCAAAATTATCCTAGTAATTTTCGAGTGTAGTCATTGTTCGTACGTATAAATGAAGATATTTAACCTGGAAAACAACCCTTTCAGATGTATCACTTCGTCTGCACGGGTTGTCTAGGGTATCATCGACACACGCATCATAGCAAACACGTGGTGACACCGAGTACACAGTACACACATTTTAAATGTTGAACTTGTATGGCTTGCAATGAATATCACACACACACCCAGTCAAACACATATTTGCATGCATAAACACGCAAATAACATAATTACATCGGGCATCGTTTGTATAAAATGTAATAATGTTTATAATTTCGATTTAAAGCTTTCGTGACTGCAGGGATTCATCTTCTTAGTTCTTTCGGTAAAGTCACGTAGAAGGGAAATAATAAGATAATAAAAATAAAACAATAAAATAATTCTCACGACGTTTCGGAGGCAACACAAGCTTCCGTCTTCAGGTGGAATCGTCACAGCACGATAGCTGTATCAAGTAAGCTTACTTGATACAGTTATCGTGCTGTGACGGTTCCACCTTCTACGTGACTTTACCGAAAGAACCAAGAAAATGTTTATAATCATGAATTTAGTGACCTTTTAATGATGATGATGACGACCATCATGAAGAGCCACAATAAACGCAGCACACTTGTCAATAACACGACTGTGTGGCCTTCGTCAAAAATACTATTTACAAGAGGCGACGTTTCAGGCAATGACCCTTCTGTGTTACGAAGGGTAATTGTCCGAAACGTAACTTAGTTTTGTTTTGTTCAGGGCACACACACACATAGTTGTTATTGACGAACGTGTTGAGTGCTGCTGTTGTTGTTGTTCATTGTGCTTGTGCGCCACTGCTAACGCAGGATCAGCAAGCATCACCAAATAACGAGTATCATTCAAATGTTGTGTTTTTGTGGTAATCATCGTAACCCGCTAACAGGTCGTCATTATTCTCGTCATCATCATCATCATCGTCCGTTTTCGCAATGCTGCCCGACAATAAGAATCACAATCCAGTAACCGTGCCATAAATGGGAATCTTCATCAAGCCTCATAATGATGCACGCACGCACGCACTGTCATACTCTTTAGGAAATTATATTTAAAAAACAACCAGTCAGCATAATTACATATAGAAATCGTGATTTGACGATGATAATGATCACGTATCTAATTGCGCTATTTCCATGAATAAAGTAATCATTCCGTCAACGTTGCGAGTACGAATAAGTAAAACTCTCCGCGTGCTCGAGGGCAACAAAAACATGAAACAGACACCCACTTGCTGCACCCCCCTCTCCAGACACCCGCAGGTGGGTGTCTCGCACACACAATAACAGCATCTCTACGCAATCCATCAACCCAACTGATGACGAAATGCATGCTGCTGCTGCTGGTGCTGCTCATGGTAATCATGTTGCTTCACTAACTCATGATGATAATGTGGCCTCCGCTGTTGCTGGTGACGCTACCCCTGATGCGGCGTCTTAAGATGCTACTCTTGATATTTCTGCCCCCGACTGATGCTGCTGCTGCTGTTAATATTCATGCCGCTGCATATATTTACATATTGCCTCGACCGATGCTACCGCTACCATCACCGATGGAGGATAACCGTGATGCTGCTCCTGATTTTGATGTAGAGTGATGCTGCTGGTGCAGACGGATGATGATGATGATGATGGCGACGAAGAAGCCGATGCCAGTGATGCTGCTGCTGTTGCTGATTAGCCAATGGGTTTGCCTCAATGTCCCGCTACCCTGACTGCACGCAACCCATTCCTATGCGGAGCTCAGACCATGACAAGACGACGCTGCGGGCAAAGATACGTGGATGGGGGATGTGGGGGAAGAAAATCGGGGGGGGGGGGCAGTGGGGGGGGATAAGAGGTGGGGGAAGGAATACAGAAGGTTGTAGTTTCTGCTCGAAAAACCATTCCGTTGCCATGGAAACCGTTGCCAGGCAACGGGAGCACGGAGCACACGCACACGCGCATTGCATGTGAGGCACGGGGAGGTTCGGGGTAGAGGTTCGGTTTAGCGTTAGGGGTAGGGCTTGGGGTCTGGGGTCTGGTATAGGGTTATGGTGAAGAGCAGAGGTGGGGTTGTTGTCATTATTAGGGGTCGGGTTAGTGGTGGGTGTAGGGTCGGGAGTAGATATAATGGTAGGGGTAAGGGCACGTTTCGAGTAGTGGTTAGGGTTAGGCTCATGGTTTTGGGCAGTGTTAGTGTTAGGAGTAGATATTGGGGTTTGAGTTATGAATAGGGTAAGTGTATGGGTAATGAGCAGCGGAAGGGTTGGGGTTCACGTAAGCTTTCGGGTTGGTATAAGGGTAGGGTATATGGGTTAGGGTTATATATGGTTAGGGTTAAGGGTATGAATATGGGTATCGTTAGGAGTAGGCGTCGCATGAGTAATAGGGTTAGATCAGAGGGTTCTGCCAATGGTTTGGGTGAGGGTTAGGTGTCGAGTTAGGGGTAGACATGAAGGAGTATGATTATGGGTATGGTCACGAGTCGTGTTCGGGGTATGGGTTACGCTTGGGGTAGGATGTTGGGCAGTATTTTTGGGGGATATGCGAAGACTTTTTGTAAATCCACTGCTGGATGACGGCCTTGTCACGCCGTCCTCGTCGTGGGAGTGATTTGACCATACTTCACCACGCTGGTCAGTGTGGGTTCGTGAAAGTGGAGGGTGGGAAGTGGGGGGGGGATGCGATAGCCATGGCAGAATTGATGTGGAGAAACATTGGATTCTTCTGCACTGCACTCTGATGTCCATCACGTAGCCCCGCAGCCCGATGGAAACCTGTTTGTGCATGTATAGTGGCCGCCCCACCAATTACCATATATTCCCCTGTTTAATTAGCGGCAGGGTTATACGCAAGATTCGTGTACATCGGCTATAAATAGGGACAGGCGTATGTATGGTTAGGGTTATGGGAAATGTGAATGTAGGCCGTCGGGGCTATGAATAGGGGTGCGGTATGATTGAGTGTCGGGTTATCCTCGGGCATTGCCACTCCTCACCAAGATCGTATCGGTACTTTTGAGTCTAGTCGCCTTAATTTGCTGCCAGCGGCTTAACTTGCCAATTCGAGGAATAGCGGGACGATAATGATGATAACTCCGAGTCTTTTATGCTGATGATAGTCATCATTTTACCAACGAAGATTATTATTTCTAGGATGATGAAATTGATGATGATGAGAATGCCGATGATTTGGGACCTTTGTCTGGGTGGCTATTGTTAACTTGACCTTAACCCCAACATAGCCCCAGTGGTATATATATATGGCTACACGGGGATGAATAAAGGAGATTGCAGAACCAAAGATGTCTTCAAGAAGATTAAGGCTCCGCGACAACCCCTACCGTCCCCTTCACCTTCCATCATCCCATCCACAGTTAGGGCAAAGACAGCCACAAGAATGAATCTCCCTCGCAATTGCAATCATGTCCGTTGGTCTCGCTTCTTCACAAACACAAAACCAATCTTGATACGCAGCCTAAATGAGAGTCATCGATTACCCGGGGATTATGGTTCCATTAAAAAAGGGTTCAATCAGAATTATCTCCACACCCCCCCCCCCCGCCCCCAGGGCAGTCAGGACTTTACACACACACAGATACACATACACACACGTACACACACATACACATACATACACATACATACACAAACAAAGATCCCTGTATAGCTTTAACAGACTGTTGGGAGAGGGCTGTTAGCGAGCACCTATGAAGGCCGGAACGGTACGCGAGGGGGTGAGTGGCTAGTACCACGCCTGACCGCCTTTGTTTCCCCAGTGACGATGTTTACACTCATTTGAGGCTGAGTCGATCTAGGGGAGGCCCAGGACCGGTTCAAATAATCATTACAGGTGTTGGCCGTGAGCGGGAATAGAACTCGGGCGGCCGCGTTCGCAGCGCAGCGCGTTAACCACTCCACTACCGCTCCCCACATGTATACACGCACGTGTACAGACACACACACACGCGCGCACATTGGTACATATTATATGGTGATGCTGCTGTTGCGGTGGCAGTGCTGCACCAGCACGATTAACAATAACAACACAAAACACTCCACACATTCGTCAATAACACAGTCGCCTTAAAATTAAATGCCATGTAAATCCGCGAAGTTTTGCGCAACGGGTCTTCTTGACTGCACGTAAATAGCAACATTTTAAATGTCACATTGAAAGATTCAGACGACAAATGCACACGACCACCCGTCGTTCACCTACAAAGTGGCTGGGACGTCACCGCCGCGCCTGTGCCAAGCTAGGTGCACTTTGGGGCCACGTCAAGTGTCGGAAGGCTGGCTACTGGCAGGTCACGGGACAGACCAAGGTGTTATGGGTTGACCGAGCGAGATGACTGGCAGGTGAACCAGCTCTGCTCCCTACTGTGCCAACTTGCTGCGTTTTAGACGCCCGGCGCTCCGCTCGTTGTTGTGAGCGTCGCGCCTCCTCCCTCCGCTGTTGCCGGAGGGTGACTGCCTCCAACTGCCCAGCAGCGTCCTTCACGAGCCTCCTCCATAGATGCCGATCTGGACACCGCTGGTAGCGCTCATTGGCAAGTCCACTCAGCTCCACATCCTCCTGTGTACCACATTAGCACATCTCTTATCTAGCCAGTGCCACGCCCGTTTAGCCCCCTCTATCCGGCCAAACAGAAGCTGCTTGAGCAAGCGGTAGCTGGGCATGGGGGCTTACGTGACCCAGCCAACGCAGCTTCGCCTGTCACAGGAGCTTACTAATAATGGGACTGTGTCCAGATCTTTCAGGCAACAGGGCTTTGAAACTTCCACAAGGCGTTACACGCACTCGCTGAAAAGACGTTGCTCGACCAATTTGAATTGAGACCTCCGATCGGAAACTAGAGCTGGTCATGAGCACACCACCATGCGCGTTTGCTCACTCTCCTGCACTCTCTCCACAACTGCCTCATTGCCTCGGGAGAGTAGAGGAGGGTGAGTGGTGCGTTTGACAACATGCTCTAGCCATGCAGATGCTTTGTTGCAGAGTGGCCGCTTGCAAGGCACCGTCTCTTGGTGGCAAGTTCCAGGTCAGCAGCGGAGATTCCCAGACGTGTGCAGCAATTACCAGATGATCAGCGCACGTAACATTATCACCGTCTGTAATGTCCCACGACTGAGAACGAGGAGGCTTCCCGCAGCCTCCGCTCGGAGGTTGGGAGAGCCGGGTTGCGACGCTGCAATGATGCATGTGTGTATGTTGAACTTCTTTCGCACCGTACGTAGCCAACCGTGCTAATTGGACGCGCGGTCTTGCGTGGTGGTCGCGAGTTGCAAACTGCTGGGGATCCGAGCACAAATTCCCACAAGAGCATGTTTGTAGATTTGCTAAGCATTATCTGTGGAGTCTTTGGGTAGCGATATCCCTCAGTCCCAGATGACATTTTCGGGCGAGGAAGAGGTCCAAAGCGGTTGACGTCGACTGAATTCAGTCGTGAAAAGTCGTAAGCCTCCGCCTGAGGGGAGGAGCAGGAGCAGCGTTCTTGGTCAGAATCTGATCGATACATTGGCACCTAATAATAATTATAACTTTGGAAACGTGACAGGTGGTGGAGGGGTTAACGACAAGAATGTTGGCATAAAGCCACCGCCACCGCTAGCACGATGTTCTAATCCAAAAACAAAATATGCGTCACGAATGGTCGTATTTGGTGCGACAGTTTGTTATCATCAGTAAGTAAAGAAGTAATGTCTGATTCGTTTGTTATCGCGCCCTCCTCGGAGTCGAGTCCACCGCAGCGTTTGCAATCGTGTTGCATTACTGTTCCGAATCAACAGCAGTACATCGAATGCTATTATATTACAGTTACAATCAGTAACCAACTGTAATCGCAGTATTACTGTAGCCGGTAATTGCCATTGTGGATTAATTAAGTGGTTGGTGCGGAGAAGAGATGGGGGGAGGACAAGATGGGGGGGGGGGGGGGGGCCGCCCCCTTCAAATATCTCTGATGTTGTTAGCCATGCCCAGGAATCGAACTCAGGTAACTGGGTTCATAGCACCACGAGTGACGTCGCTATCGAGTGTGCAGGAGGTGCCACTGCACCGGGGTCGTACGGGGCTGGAGGGACCCAGGCTCCGAGGGAAGGGGGAGGGGTGCATGCAAATTAAACAGGGGACCCCATTTAATTCCATTGCACCAGGGACCCGTGGCAACCCCTCTACGCCAACTGGTTAATAGCCAGAGTGCGACAACCACTCGTGCCACCACTCTCCACAATGCCTCTACCTGTGGCATTAATTCATCTTTCTACCTGCCGCATGAAGGACTCGTCCCAAGAGACTGACTTTCGATCTGTGTAGAGGAATCAAGGCGTGAGCGGATCAGGCGAGCGCAGATGAGGTGGTGGCGCTTCCTGCTCGCAGAACGATCTCCCTCTTTCAATTAAGTCAGGCCAGAAAATTGGGATTTCCCTTCAATGCATTTCCATCAAAGCCATTTCAAATGCCTCGTCTGTTGCGGCATTAAAGGGTTGGGCCCTACCACTCTGGTTGGGTGGAGGGTGGCACGTCGCTGTGATGGCTGTGGCCAGGGCTCGGCAACAAAAATAACAAGAAGAGACATTTTTTTCGAAATCGGTGTTCTTCACCTGAGGACGGCTGCTTGCGTTGTGGCCGAAACGTCGTGAGAATGATTTTATGATGTTTTATTTTTATTATTGTATTATTTCCATTCTACGTGATTTTACCGAAAGAACCAAGAAGATAACTACACCCCCCCCCCCCTCAATATCTAAAGAGCACTGTGGTGGTGGTTGTGAACACGACACGGCGGAGTCTTTCATAAAGAACGTCACGAGGCAAGTCCTTAAAGAGCCACAAGCTGCTTCGGGACCGCAGGTTGCCGACCCCTGACTGTGGGTCACACCTCCCCCACCCCCTGCCCCCGCGCCATATAAACGTTGGTACAATCTGGTCCATAGATCAGTGGTGCCGGCCACCCACCCCCTCGTGCACCGTGCCGGCCATCATAGGTTCTCGTTAACAACACTTGTCCCAAAAGTCTGTTAAGGCTATGAGGGCTTTGAGGGAAACCTTTGTCTTTGTGTGTATGAGTGTGCGTTTGTATTTGTACGAGTCGGGTGTGTGCTTGTCCCAACAACCGGTTAAAGGCTATACGGGGGATCTTTGTCTTTTTGTGTGGCATCGTCACCATTGTCGTCGTCGTCACAGTCGTCTTCATCAACAGCAGTAGCAGCAATTTACAGAAACACGATCATCGTTATTCTCATTATTGTTATCATAGTCATGATCATCGGCATCTTTGTCATCGTAATAATAAGAATAACTAGTATCATCAGCAGCATCATCACACGCAAGCAGCAGCACGAGCAGGTGTATAATCATCACTGGCGGTATCATCATCAGCAACAGCAGCACCAGCAGCAGCATCATCATCACTGGCAGCATCATCATCAGCTGCAGCATTATTAGCAGCAGTATCATCGTCACTGGCTGCATTTTCAGCTGCAGCGCCATCAGCAGCAGCAGCAGTATCATCACTGGCAGCATCATCAGCTGCAGCGCCACCAGCAGCAGCAGCAGCATTATCACTAGCAGCATCATCAGCAGCAGCAGCAGCAGTATCATCACTGGCAGCATCATCAGCTGCAGCGCCACCAGCAGCAGCAGCATCATCATTAGAAGCATCATCAGCTGCAGCGCCATCAGCAGCAGCATCATCACTAGCAGCATCATCAGCTGCAGCGCCAGCAGCAGCAGCATCATCACTAGCAGCATCAGCAGCAGCAGTATCATCACTGGCAGCATCATCAGCATCACCGCAATTGCTCAGCGCTGTTCCGCCAGCCCGGTCACGTGTTCATTGTGATGGAGAGGAGTCCGGTTGCCATAGTTACTCGTCTCCAAGCTCAGCGTGCTGACGTCAGCGCAATTAGAGTCCAATTATGTATGCGTGTTTGACATCATTGCCGTTATTGTTTCTAGACATTTGTCAAGATTAGTTTTTATTTCTTTATTTCGTTCGGAAATCATGCACGTGCCGTTTATTTTATAATCGCAGTCTCAGATTTGGCCAACTCTCTGTGCTCGCTCGCTTTGGGATAAATGTTGTGTATACCCTAATAATGTATGTAGGATGGACAACAATAGGGAAATGATCCGTCTGTTGTTCGGAAAAATGGAAGGAAGCGGAAAGAGAGGAATATCTAACAAAGCAGTGGCTTGACGACGACACGAGAGCTTGGTGCCAGAAAGACGTGGCACTACGTGAGCATGCTGGCACAACATTCAGGAACGTGGAAACAAATGACGATATGTACGGGCTATCTGCCCATGAATCGTGATGATGATGGTATCCTTTGTTTTTTTCTTAAATCCCGGAAAATATAAATGTTAACTTAATTTTAAGTGGGGGGGGGCGAGTGCCTGGCTCCTTGCCCAGCCACTGAACACAACCCTTCATGGTGTCCAGCCTTGCCCAGTGACACCGAGGAGTGGATTTACTCTCAGCTGAATGAGCCTGAAGAGGCAATCCTAAAATAAACCCAGCGACTTTGCGGCATCTCTCAGCGGTGCGCCTCTGCATTAGAGCACGGCAATTACGAAACCTCATCAGAGGACAATCCACCCAGTGGACAGGGATTAAACCCAGGTTGGCAGCAGTGTTGCTTCGGTTGCTGTAACTCAGCCATTATGAACCCCACCCCGCCTCCCTCCACCAGCACCACCACCACCACTCTTCCCCCCACCACCACCCCTCCTCCCCCCCACCACCACCTCCCGTACAGGCGGCAGACTCTGTCCCATGCAGGGCTTAAACTCAGGATGTCATTGGTACAAATTCAATGGCTTTGATGACACGGCCATTATGAACCCCACACCCCCCCGCCCCCCGTTATGACTTAATGCCTCCGCGTGTGCTGCCCACTTGGGTGGGGCAGTGATCCCAATCCCCCCACCCCCTCCATGGGGTCGCTGTTGCGTCGAGCTCGGGTTGCTGTTCGCGGAGTTTCTGTCCCCCCCCCGCCACCCTCCGTTTAGCGATCGGCGTATTGTAGCGGGGCTTCGCGAGTGAGTTGCAATTTAAAAAGAAAAACGCCTTTAAAAATAACGTTGCACGGAAATCAACAACAAAAGTGAAGTCGCAGCTAAAAACGATGAAATACAAAGAGTGAAATAATTTACCTTCACATGTTCTTCTTAAGTTTAACACGTAGGCTTTCGCGGTTAGGTCACGATCTAACCCCAAAAAAAAACCTGTATTATGGAAGGTAAAATAACTACAAAAAAATAATTAGAGTGCGGGTCATCGTCCTCTCTCGGCAGTGAGACTCCTCGTCCGACACGACTGATATTCTCCATCAATGCGCCTCGGGCCCTTGAACAGTCTTGATATCACTTTTTATTCATATCTTAGTTGTATCTCCCCCCCGCCCCCCATAGAGACAGGCAGAGAACTGGGCCAGTCCTTCGTCAGTCAGTGTGACAGCAACACGAGCAACGGGAAACGTTCGACATGGCGAACAGGGCCAATTAGTTGCACAACAACGGGGATGAGATCGAGCCTGCTTTCAAATGGGAGTTTATTAGGCTACAAATCACCCATCAATCATCACCCCCCCCACCACCAATTCTTCGCCTCCCATCTCAGTTGGAAATCACGGTATTATTAGAAACAGCCCTTGATTAACGCGGAGATAGTTTAATTAATAATGGTCCTTTATTAACCCACGAAAGGTCTCACTGAGTCTTAACGATGTTGTTAGCAGGTAAGGCATACTGAGCTATGTAGATATTTTTCAGAAGCAAACTGGGAAAAAATGATAGCTCAACAAAGTGGCTTATCACGTGGACATTTATAGCAGCCAAATACTCTAAAACGTACGTTGCTTCTAAATTTGGAGGGGAAACCCGGACGCCCCGGAGAAAAATCCACGCGACCACGGGGAGAGACAGACGCGAACTCAAAATATACAGCAGCAGGTGTCAAGGTCGGGATCGAACCCACGACCTCCTGCATACCAGGCGAGAGAGATAACATCTCGACCACCGAAATGGGGTTCCTTTACATTTTTTCTATGCGCACACGTGAGTCTGTGTGTGTCTATGTGTGTATGTTCAGACTACATATAGACACACACGTACCCGATGCGGTGTGAAAACATCGATACAAAGGCGGCCGGGCGTGGTGCCGGCCACCCACCCCCTCGTGCACCGTGCCGGCCATCATAGGTTCTCGTTAACAACACTTGTCCCAAAAGTCTGTTAAGGCTATGAGGCCTACGAGGGAAACCTTTGTCAGTGTGTGCATGAGTGTGTGTTTGTATTTGTACCAGTCGGTGTGTGCTTGTCCCAACAGTCGGTTAAAGGCTATACGGGGGATCTTTGTCTCTTTGTGTGTGTGTGTGAAGTCAAAGTCAAAGTGTTCCAAGGCTCAAACGAGTGCGGAGACACTTTGATGCTGGTGACGAGTGAAGGTGGCGTAGGTGGCGATGGCGATTATGGCAGTGACAGGCACGGGAGGCAGTGCGTGATGACGAGCGATGGCGAGTGATGGTCGTGATGGATACCAGTGATGATGATGATGAGAGTAATGCTGCTGCCATTGCTGGTGATGATGAAGCTGCTGCTAATGATGACAATGACAGTGTCGCTGCTGCTATTGATGATTATGATAGTGCTGACGCTGCTCACGATGAACGAGAAAGTGCCGCAGCGAAGTAAGATGATACTGCTGCTGTTGATGCCGATGAGCGAGGGAGAGTGTGAGCTGGGGACCCGAGTGTGGTGATGGAGAGGGCTGCTGTTGCTAAGACACCAGGCACGTTACCGTTACGAACCGGCGTTGTCATGGAAATGAGCCCGAGCAACGCACATGGAGACGCGATCTGTCCCGACAGTGACTGCTTCAGGGCACAGAGGCTCACGTGTTTATACTGATGACGACTAATCCAGTAAACATTCAACGTTGGAGAAACGTTGGCAGGCGATTGAAACAGTTGCGGCAACGTTGCCCCAACGTTTGCCCAACGTTCAATGTTTACTTGGCAAAGAGGGAACACAGACAAATGGAACATGCCAACTCGTTACTATTACAGCACACCAGATTTGCGGAGTAATCCTCCTGTTTCTAGCTGTCGCCTGATGATGCTAGTTGTTATCACTGGTTAAAACGTCGTACTCAGAATGCAAATGTTGTGGTGGGTTTACTCTCCAACACACCGGTGTGCTGACCTAGTAATGGAGTGGCATGTTATGTTTACGTGACAAACCGTACTAATTGGTTGTGTCGGGTGGTGACAGGCTTAACGACACAATTATACTTCCTCGATCTAACCCAAAAAAAACTGTATTATGGATATTGGTTCGCGAAAGCCTCCTACGTGTTAAACTAACAAAAGCTGTTCGCAAACACCCATGAAGGCCGGCACGACGGACGTGGTTTGTTCAGCACTACGCCCGACCGTCTTTGTCTCTCCAGGACTGACACTTACCCACCGCACCAGGTACTCATTTACACCTGATTACAACTAGGGGACTGCCTTTTACACACGAGCTAACCACTACGCTACCGTTCCCCTGTAATGTACTCGTATCCACCCGCACATGCACCCATGCACGGACGCATACAGGCGAGCGAGATATTTATTCCGATTATCACGGTTGGCTACGTACGGTGCGAAAGAAGTTCAACATACATCCATACATGCAAGTGAACTGGTGAAGTTGGGAGAAGTGATGATGGCGAAGGATGCAATTGTGGAGGTGATGATGTGGGGAGTTTTAAGTTTTGGAGCTGACGGTGATGGGCCCAGTGACATTAGCGGATGTGATGATGGAGGTGTTGATTTCTGGGGGATGCGATTGATGGAGGAAGTTATAGGAGGTGACTACGGGGAGGGGGTGATTTTGGGCCCGAGTTATTTATGGAAAAAACTTGATTTGAAGCTTTCGTGACTGCATGAATTACTCTTTGGTTCTTTCGGTAAAGTCACGTAGAAAGAAAATACATTAAATAATAGAATACGACGTTTCGATTGCAACACAAGCAATCGTCATCAGGTAGAAAACAACAGACATATTGTGTGTCTCTCTCTGTGTGTCTCTGTTGTCTCTTTCTCTGCTTGTCTGTGTGTCCCAGTGTCTGTGTTTTGTCTCTCTCTCAAATTCAGCAATCTTTGGAAGAACGTAATCAACCAGGTAAGGTGCTGACTGTTGTATTAGCCGACTCTCTGTGTTGAATTGCATTGCATTTCTAAGTTCACTAGGTTTGTTTTCTACCTAATTACGATTGCTTGTGTTGCAATCGAAACGTCGTATTCTATTATCTATGTTATTTTCTTTCTACATGACTTCACCGAAAGAACCAAAGAGTACTCACGATTGTGACGATGAGGGATGTCGGTGGTGATGAGGAAGCTGGTGGTGATGAACGAGGTGCTGATGATGACGGAGGAGGTGGTGATGATAATGAGTGGCTGGTGGTGATAAATGGAGGAGGTGGTGGTGGTGATGATGGCGATGGTGGTGATGATCAAGGTGGTGATCGGAGCGCGTGGATCCCAAGGGGTCAGGTCGTCACGTCGCATCACTCGCATCACTCGCTGTCACCGAGTGTTCCAGTGACACGGGCTCAAGGGAACGGTTTTGATATTTGTGATGGGAGGTGTCGGGGGGAGGAAGGGGGCACGTGTGTGTGTGGGGGGGGGGGTAGTAGCCACGGGGGCTTATGTCCAGTTGCGGAGGGGGAGGGGGTGAAATGAAGGATGTAAAGTAAGAGGGCATATAACAGTGTTCTTCACTACTTTTCAGGAGTGGGGGCGGGGGGGCATTTTCGCCCATAAGACTTCACCAGTGCGAGGGCTGCCACACATTTGAAACCATTGGGGGTTTGACAGCACGATCGGGGTGTTTTCACATCTGTTGTGTATTGTCGGGTGCCGCACGTCAGAGGCCGCATCACAGGCCACCAGTGGCCGGCGGGCCTTGCAATGAAGAACACTGGCTGAGAACATTCCCTCCCTCCCCATGTCCGCACCTCCGATTAGCACGGTTGGCTACGTACGGTGTGAATGTAGTTCAACATACATGCATGTGCATGCCACACACCTCTAATTCGTTATGTTTCCACTGTTCGTCGTAGTGGTTAGGCTTGTAATGTTTGTTTGCTGTGTATTCACTCTATATATAATATCAGTGGGCGTATGCATGTGTATATAGTATGCATGTGTGTGCATTACAGTATTGTATTGTATTGGGAGTACGTGTATGTATCGTGCAACAGCAATCCTTGCCCCCTGCAAAACAAAACTTGGCAAGACCCTCCGCTCCGGACCATGAGTCAATTCGACTCTGTGAGGTTTTCTGGAGCAAACAGGCGTAATACAGCGATACCCCGCTTTACGTTGGGGATGCGTTCCTGAAAAGGCGCGACGACGAATATCGAAACGACGTAAATCAAATCGATTATAGGGAAGTGAGGTGGAGGCGACGGCTGAGAGGCGAGAAAAAGACGGACGATGCTGCTGCTGTCAGCGACGTGAGCGTGGGGGGTTAGGCGACGCAATTCAGGCGGCGGTGTTATTAACGTGACGACGCACTTGCGAAACGACGTGAAAAGGGGGAAGACGTAAATCGAGGGATTACTGGAATATGGAATTACAATTAAAGCAGGCGTCAGTTATGTGAGTTTGTGGGGGACGGCGACCCGAGTTCGATTCCAACTCACGGCCAACACCAGTGACGATCGTCTGAACCGGTCCTGGGTCTCCTCTAGGTCGACTCAGAGTACCTGGTGCAGTGTATAAACATCCCATCTGAGGAGACAAAGGCGGTCGGGCGTGGTGCTGGCCACCCACCCCCTCGTGTACCGTGCTGGCCTTCATAGATGCTCGCTAACAGCACTTGCCCCAAATGTCCTTTAAGGCTATACAGGGAATCTTTGTCTTATGTACGACTAGAGATCGTGGAGCTTTACACCTGCGATTATACACATGTATCATGCGCTTAACAAAATCAATATTGATCGATGAATCGATCCATAACATTCAAACCCTCGTGCGTACGAGTGTGCGTGTCAATCAAAACAAGTCACAGTCCACTGGCTACTTACTGCTACACGAAGGCCTTCCTCTGCCATGTTGGGATCGTATGACCATACTTCACCACGCTGGTCATCACCCGTTGGTGAGATGTTCAGGAACTCATTCAGATGTCACATTGGCCGGAATCTAACTTGGTTGCCCCTGGCATTATCGCGCAGTGCACTAACCACTGCGTCACCCCGCTCAAGTTATAACATTTAACCAGGTGAAAACTCAAGAGACCAGGATAGATAGCCTCATGTAGCAAAATTACAAATTCAAAGTAAAGTACAAGCAAAGAGAAATCATAGCGAAAACAAACTCCATCCCCAATGTGTGTATCAGATCGTATTGCACGTTGCTTCTTGTAGGACACGAAACCTAACAGGGGCGCTTCACAGACAAGCCTCATTGTGATGCAGTGGGTTTCATTGGCTGCGATTACAATGACCGGTGGCCCTCTCTTCACTAACAGTTGCAGTGCCGGATGGCCCGAGTAGCAAAAGTAGCTACCATATGCTACGGGCCCCGCACTTTCAATGGCCCCGCGTTAAATGCTTTCAGGCTATCATTTCCGGTTCAATGATTCTGCACTTGCTCTGTCACTATAGTACTATACTGCCTTCAATTTTTATAAACGACTGGGTGTTTAAGGTTAGCGATTTGTCGTATTATCTGGCTGTATAGAAAATGAAAAAATACAATTACTTTACTATGCAAGTAAAAACTGTGTTTTAATATTTGTGTTTTTATTTTATTTAGGGCCCCTCTATAACACTAGCTTTTTTTGCCCGTCCAAGGACGGGTGTATATTGCAGTAAATCTGAAATATTCAATCGAAAAATTGTTCAGCTCATGATTATTAATGAGGAGGGTTGCCCCATGTGGAGTGACGTAACCCACTAATGGTTATTGGGGAGGGGTGCGGCATGTGGAGTGACGTCACCCCCTCATGGTTATTGTGGAGGGGTGCGGCATGTGAAGTGCGCGACCTTCTTGTACGTTAGTGTAAATTTCCACGCGGGAATGAATTTTAATGAAAGGGGGCTCTTTTGCAGTGACGTCACGCACGGATGGAGCACTGTGCTGCGTATATTTATTTTTTACCGTCACTTTCTGTAAAGAAACGTCATATTTGAAGCGACTTTGGGTATTAAATTTATACTGGTAGGAACCACCTGGTTCCACCAGCTCACAGGGGATTATTGTGTCCGTCCGTCCGTCGTGCATCCAAAAATGGGAGGGGTGTGGCTGGGTGGAGAGGGGACGGTTGGGGAGGGGAGGGGTGGGGAGGGGAGGGTGGGGAGGGGCTGGGTGGGAGGTGGGAGGGGTGGGGCTGGGTGGGGAGGGGCTGGTTACCCCGTGGTATCCTTATAAAACTCAACATTTAACCTACTCACGCCGGCTTGTGCTCGCCCTCACAGTCGGCCATATTTGCGGAATACACCACGCCGCCGTTGACCCTGGCCATTGACCGAGCAACCCTACCAGCTCCCTCCGCAGGAATGTGTTTAATTCAGTTCGACCTTCCTCTGCGTTTGTGTAAAAATCCACCCACTCATGAATATTAATGAGGGGGGGTGGGCCTCATGTAAAGTGACGTCACGCGCGGGACGGACAGACATTTCTGGGTGATTATAGCAGGTAATATGCTCCAGGACCCGCACATCCTAAATTCGGCACTGAACAGTTCTCTGCGAGAGCGATGAAGCCGTGATCCCGCGTGGCTTGGTTAAGATTTCGCATCCTCAAGTCGCCCTCTAGCGTTCGTATTGACCGCTGCTACTCGTGGCAATGAGACGCGGCGTGTGTGGAACGGGGACCGGTGGTGCAGTGATTAGCGCACTGCGCCACGAACCTGGGGCACCGGAGTTCGATTCCCGCTCACCCTACCAACAAATAACAGCGGAGAATATTTGAACCGGTCCTGGCCCTCTCCTAGGTTGACTCAACCTTAAATTCGTATTTGGTGCGATGTTGTAAAACATCAGCCCTGGCGTGACGTTGGTCATCCACCACCCCTCGTGTGCCGTGTTGGCCTTAATAGGTGCTCACAAACAGCAATTGCCCCCAACAGTCGGTAAAACGCTTTAAGCAGGGTCTTTGTTAAGTATGTATCGGTCCTCACATCTTCCTACAAATCATATGCCTGTGTACTCTTCATCTCATCTGTCCACCTCCCGCGCCTATCTCCTTTAGATATATCTCCATATGTCTATGCGTGTATCTGTTCGCATATGGATATGTTCACGTGTAATGTCTATTGAAGTCTGTATTGTTAAATCCGTTCATTTGTTTTCGTGATCATGCCTATATTCCCGTATCCATCTGCTCACGTCTGTTCATAGATCTATCTCTTCATCCACCTCGTTATCGAGCTATCCACTCTTCATGGAAAATCTTCACCTTATCTATAACCACTCCCATCTCTAATATCTCACACCACATCACCTCCCCACCGTCTCTGTGTGTCTCTGTGTCTCTCTGCCTCCGATTAGCACGGTTGGCTACGTATGGCGCGGAAGAAGTTCAATATGCATACCTCCCACCTCCTAAATTGTCCCCCGACTCCAACGTCATCAGCTCATCATTAACCACTTCCCTCCCTCCCGCAGGTCCTGGCCATCATCTCAATCCTCTTCATCATCCTGTCCACGGTGGCTCTGTCTCTCAACACTCTGCCGGAGCTGCAACACATCGACGAGTACAAACAGGCCACGGACAACCCCAACCTCGCGCACGTGGAGGCCGTCTGCATCGCCTGGTTCACCACCGAGTACCTCCTGCGCTTCGCCTCCTCGCCCAACAAGTGGAAGTTCTTCAAGGGCCCTCTGAACGTCATCGACCTGCTCGCCATCCTGCCCTACTACATCACCATCTTCCTCACCGAGTCCAACAAGAGCGTCCTGCAGTTCCAGAACGTCCGCCGCGTTGTCCAGATCTTCCGCATCATGAGGATCTTGCGCATACTCAAGCTGGCCCGCCACTCCACGGGCCTCCAGTCGCTGGGCTTCACGCTCAAGCGCAGCTACAACGAACTCGGCCTGCTCATCCTCTTCCTCGCCATGGGCATCATGATCTTCTCCAGCCTCGTCTTCTTCGCCGAGAAGGACGAGGACGGCACCAAGTTCCGCAGCATCCCCGCCTCCTTCTGGTGGGCCACCATCACCATGACCACGGTGGGCTACGGCGACATCTACCCCAAGACGCTGCTCGGCAAGATCGTGGGCGGCCTGTGCTGCATCGCGGGCGTGCTCGTCATCGCGCTGCCCATCCCCATCATCGTCAACAACTTCAGCGAGTTCTACAAGGAGCAGAAGCGCCAGGAGAAGGCGGTGAAGCGGCGCGAGGCTCTCGACAGGGCCAAGAGGAACGGAAGCATCGTCTCCATGAACATCAGGGACGCGTTCGCCCGCAGTCTGGAGGCAACGACGGCATCGAACGCATTGGCGGCGTCGGCGACGGCGGTGGAGGAGGAGGACGGGGACAGCGGGAAGCTGTTGCCCGACACAGAGAGGATTTCACCCGCCGGGGAGAGTGAGCGGGTGAACCACATCCCGTTGCAGGGGTTTGCACCTTCGTCGTCATCGTCATCGGCCAGAGATGGAGGCCATGCAGCCGAGGGGAACGCGCAAGGCCGGAGCGTCGTCGAGGTCGGTGGTGGTGCGTCGTCGGGTAGCGCCGTCGCCATCACCGCGGCCTTCAACAACGCCACTTGCACCACCACAAACACCACCACCACGACCGCCGGCAGCAGCAACGTAAAGGTGCCCGAGCACCTGAACGCGCGGAGGCTTGAGAAGATGTACAGTGACCTGGTGTCGACGACGCCGAGGGTGGCGCTCGTGCCACTGCCGACGGAGCCGTGGTCCGAACAGGGAGCGGGCGTCAACCCGAGGCCCCGCGCCCTTGCTCCTCCGTCCAGAAGAGACCCCAAGGTGAGCGACATGCGAAGCCTCTCGAGTGCCGACAGCTTCGTGAGCTGCGTCACGGACTTCGCCGACAGCAACGGCGGAGGACACGGCGGTGGAGCCGCATCGACCTTCAGGGTCGGGTCAGAGGGAGACCTCCTCCTCCTGGACATCGCAGGGCACCAGGGGCAGGCGGGGACCCAAGGGGTGCGTGTGGCCGTGGGGCAAAATATGCTCGGAAAAGGTGTCAAGGAGGTGTCATCCACGGGGAATGCGTTGCTCTGCCAAGATTCACCATCGGCTCTGTCGCCTTTTCTGTCCTCGGCAACGTCATCGTCCTCATCATCGACGTCATCAACTTCATCTTGCTCGTCGACATCATCGCTCGTCCAAACCAAAGAGCATCATCATCATCAGCATCATCATCAGCAGCAGCAGCAGACGGCTAGTGTGAGTTGGGTCACAGACTCAGAGAGCGAAGGCACGATGGAAAGGGGACATCCGCATCATCGCCAACATCATTATCGCCATCCTATTCATAATCAGCAGCAGCAGCAACAGCAGGAACTTAGGCAGCGGCCAAAGTTGACTTCGCAGGCGAGTGTAGGTTGGTCTGCTATGGATACAAGCATGATAGAACACGAGCACATTAACCAACATCAGCAGCAGCAGCATCACCACGAACCGAACAACCCACACCACCAACACCAATTACACCACCGCCAACAACCGCGCCTCTCTCGTCAGCCCTCGTCAGAGGCTGCCGGCCGCTCTTCCTGCGAGGTGGCACAATGTTTGGGGAACGTGCAAAATTGCGCCCGAACCGGGTTCCTGTGCGCGCACATTCGCGCTCCGCTGGCAGACGGGGAAGACTTGAGCGACGAGACGAGGATGTGATGATGATGGTCGTGGTGATGATAATTGTGGTGGTGGTGATTATGATAATGGTGGCGGTGGTATAATTATGTTATGGTAATCATCATCTCAGCCACAAACCTGCTCCCAATTCTACAATTGACATATCATCCGTTCACGGCATGTCACATGATGAGAGGAAGAAAGCCAACGGCTCTCACCTTGTAGATAGACGCGCGCCTAAGATGCGTAGCCGTGTTTTCCGACACGAATTTTGGTAACGAAATATAACAAAAATAAATAAAATCTACGCTTGCGACCGCCACCATAAGCGCTGCTGCGAATGTCACTGCACACCTCCGATTAGCACGGTTGGCCAGGTACGGCGAGAAAGAAGGTTCAACATACTGTACCGTGCATACACTGCGGTGACCTGAATATTTATCCAAACACGATGTCTCCTTCGCGTAAGCGAACAGTAAAACAAAACAGCAATTCCAGCACGCCTCGCATGCCACGATACCATCGCCATTCTGGAGCGTAGTGACGATGTGTTGTTGTTACACTACACACATTCCTTTCCATTTCCACCAGCTCCAAGAAGAAGTGGATGCTGGTAGAGTTCGTGGACCGTTTGCAAGGGGCGTGAAGGCGACTCTTATATACCAGCGCCTAACTGCCATGTTCCGTTCCGCGATGACGTAACCGCGGTGGGGGGGGGGGGGGCCCGCCGCCATCTAGAGTGGATATCCAATGGCTCTCCCCACTTCTCATGCGGTGAGATTTCACGATTATTATTTTTTGGGGTGGGGGGGTAAACGGGGGTTCAAGAATTATTGGGGTGTTTTTTTTTGTCTTTCCCCGTAGCCATTGTGGTGAATATAGCTCCTCTCGTGGCCGCAGTTATACGTTATCCAATTGAACCTCATGGCGGGACACCGTGGTCCCGAATAAACGGATGTCAAAATCGTAATTAATGTATTTCTTTTTGGCGACTCCGTCCCACCGCGCACGTAAACGCCGCAACCCACCTGGCGCGGATCATTCTGTTGTCATGTCATGTCCAAGCGCATAAAGGACGAATGCGCAGAAAAAAACAAAACTTTGATTAGCGCATCGTGTAGAGCTCGTCGAGAGGAATCGATTGCCGTGTCGTTCGCCTTCAGCAGACATACAATGACGTCGCAATGCAGTTTATTCGAGAGCTTATGGGACTCCGGGGTTCCGCCATAAGGTTCATTGGCACATACTTCATAGACACCATCGAAACAAAAGCATCGAGTGTTATCTCAAGCATGCATCGTGAGAGTGGAGATTAAACAATTCGATGCGTTGTCACGCGCCTCTACAAACCATCGTATGAGGCAACAGCTGTTCACCTTTTGCGCTGAAAGCGAACTGAAGCGTATTTTTTTTATAGAATGATCTTTGATGGGGGGGGGGGGGAGCTAAATAATCTAAACCATCCGTAGAGCATCATCAGCAAACCCGGGTGAAGACTGTTTTGGTGTTTCAGAATCTTGATCACAGCAGCGTGTACAGGATATCATGGTTAGGAGGATAAGGAACTTGCAATTCAGAGGTCAGCGGTTCGATTCAATCTCCCGCTACGCCAGTTGAAACAATGGGTACGGTCGTTTAAATACCACCGCCCCTCTTACAGTTCTTCGATCGGGGGAGGGGAGTCGCACGTGGTGATGTAAAGTGTGGGTTACCGCTACCTCTTCCAAGACGTCCGGAACATCTGGCCAGCGTGGAAGAGCAGGCCAAATACTCTCGAGCTGAGGTCCTCAATCTGTGGCTCCCTCTGTTGGGAGGCCCTTCCTCTGGCAGTGGCGTGAGCGAGACATTGCAGGGCTGCGCCTCTAGCTGTTTTTTGCTTTCGTTTAACCGAGCGGCCACGTGCGCGGCCCGACTGTTGGGGGTTGAGACGTGATGAGATGTTGGCGTTCTCCCGTGGATCTTGTGATTTGTGGTGTGTATGTTACGTGCACAAGTGACTCCTCGTTTAACGCGGTCGATGCGTTCCTGAAATAGTGCCGCGCCAAGCAAAAAACAATTTTTCCCCACGAATAGTGTAACGATGAAGTTTGGCGAGTTACGATCCGCTACGCATACCACGCAGTAAGATGACGGGACAAACAAGTGAGGGTACGCCGTCGCGTCACTGTATCATTCCGCGTGCCGTACCGCTCAGCTCGAGAAAGTAGTTCATCATCGACGGTTTAGAAACCGCGTTATAACGGGCGCGTTCCGCAAAAAGTTATCCCTAGTTGAAGAACCGCGTTATATCGTTATAGTGTGAACACGCGTGGAGTAGGGACTTGCCGTATGTGTTTGCGCGTACGTGTCTTCATTTTGTTTATGTGTACAGTGTGTGTATGTTTGCGTGTTCATGTAGACTTGTGTCATTTGTATGCACATATTTAATGTGCGTGTGTGGGTTTTTAAAGTGTTTGTACGTGTGTGTGTGCGCGCGCACGCGCGCGTGGGAAGCAGTAGTGTAGTGGTTGGCGGACCACGCTACGAACTCGGCGACCCAAGTTTGATTTTCGCTAAACGGCCAACATCAAGGGATGATTATATGAACCGGGCCTGGGTCTCTCCTCTCCCCTGCCTAGATCGACTCAGCCTTAAATTAGTACTGGGGAGACAAAGGTGGCAGAGCGTGGTGCTGGACACCTCCATCCCCTCGTGTGCCGTTCCGGCCTTAAGCAGTGCTCGCTAACAGCACCTGTCCCAATAGCCTGTTAAAGACGACGAGGAATCTTTGTCTTTGGGCGTGTGGATATTTGTAATGTGTGTGTGTCGACTTTCGTCATTTATGTGTGTATGTATTTGGGTGTACATGTGGATTTTAGCCATTTGTTTGGGTGTATATATGTTTGTGTGTCATTTTGTGATTTGTGTTGTCATGTAAACTGTGTGTGCGTGTACTTGACATCATGTGTGTACGAGTATGTGTCAACGTGCTTATGAACGTGTAACTTGTCTATGGAATATAGCAACGTGTGGAGCGGTGGCGCAATGGTTAGCGCACTGCTTGATCTATTGAACCCCAAGACACGAGTTAGAGTCTCGACCACGGCTAACATCAGTTTGCGAGTGATATATATGTGCGCCTCCCCTAAATCAACTCAGCATTAAATGAGTACCTGCTGCGATGTAAATACGTCAGCACTGGGGGAGACAAAGGCAGCCAGGCGTGGGACTGACCACACCACCACCACGTGGACCGTTTCGACCTCAGCACGTGGCTTGCCAACAGCACTCTGTATGCATGTGTAACGACCCCGGACTCGAGCTGGAGAGGTTTCTTTTATTGCACGTAATGTAGCTTAGGACCACGTCGTCATGAGATCATGCCGACGTGGAGGTCGTATGACCGAGCAGACAGCGACGACGGCCTGAGTCCCTCTCGACAGCCCCGAACCTCCCTTCTTGCCCTGCTTTTATCCTCGTGGATTCTCTGGGGGAATTTCCCCAACCGTCTATTTTGGACACTTTGGGGAATTCCCCAACCAAGATCCTCCAGACTTGCTGGCGCCTTGTCTTTGCATCCAGCACTAGCTGACACCCTGTCTTCACATCGAGACTTGCTGACACAGCCTTTACACATATACACACAAACCGAGTACCTGGTGCTGTGTGTAAACATCACCACTCGAGAGACAAAGGCGGCCGGGCGTGGTGCTGGCCACCCACCCCTTCGTGTGCCGCGCCGGCCTTCCATAGGCGCTCGCTAACAGCACTTGCGCTAACAGCACAGTCTGGTTAAGGCTATTTGTGGGATCTTTGTCTAAACGTACGTGCGTTTGTGTGTATGTATCATGTGTACGTAGGCATATATTGTGTGAACATGTGGTTACGTACATTATGTGTATGTGTGTGTACGTGATGGTATACGTGTGATGTCTGTGGGGAGTGGCGGCACAGTAGCAAGTGCAACGCGCGACGAACCCGGCGACCCGAGTTAGATTCCCGCTCACGGCCAACATCAGTGACGGATATCAGATCCTGTCCCGGGATTCGCCTAGGTCAACTCAGCCTCAAATGAGTAACTTTGCGGTGTTAAAACATCAGCATTGGGGAGACAAAGGTGGTCCGGGCGTGTTGTTTGCCACACAACCCACCTATTGATGTGCCGTGCCAACCTTCATATGTGCTCGCTAACAGCACTTGTCCCAACAGGATTTTTGTCTCTCTACGGGGTGTGTTTACTGCTGTGATATTTGTGTATTCTTGTGATGATGTTGATGGTTTCCTACGCATAGCATTCCTGATCTCCACCATCGCAATCACCATTCAATCCTCGAGTTTACGCACAGCGTGTATAATAATGACATCCACGCGGCACAACGATATAAAAACACGCGTGCTAAATCAAAAGCGTTCACACGACATAGACGCGGAAGGAAGGGGACGCAGGTGGAGTAATTTTCCCCGGGCTTCAGATCAGAGGGGGGCCCTCAGAAAAAGAGGGGGGCGGTGGGGGGCTCAGAGGAGGGGCTCATGTGGCTATGGCTATTTTTGCCCTGGGCTTCCAAAATCCGTTGAGGAGCTCCGCCCGACACTGTCTCAGCTGTGGCTCAACGCCACAGCTGAGACAGCAGCAAGGGAGCGCCTCCGTTTGGGCCACGATGATTAGACTTGACCCCTAAACACTGTTATAGGAACAGCTATACCGCTTATAAAATACGTAAATAAATCTTCAGTTGATATTGCATACAACTGCGGTGGCTACTACGCCTGGCAGTGTTGCAAAAATCCGTATTCTTATCTGTCTTGTCGAGCACTCTATTTATTTCCTATTCGATGGAGTGTTAACGTTTTCGTATGTACGGCGCTTGTGATCTTTCAAAGGCTCTATAAATAATGCATATTATTCATCATTATTAACGGGAGAAATGGCCAAACGAACCTCAAAAAAACGTTTCTAGATGTCGCGAATAGCTGAAACCTTCCGCAAAATCACAACTGCCACCGAACGGAAGACCCCGAGGTGCCAGACGTGAGCAAGTAAACTGATACACGCGATCCTTATTAACGCAGACCTGGAATCGAGCATAAATTCGCATCACGTCTTCGTTGCATTAACAAACAACAACAACTTAGCCAGAGTTGTCCCTTAGTCGCTTTGGCAAAAACGTTGTCGCTACGGAATCCCGTTGGACGAAGAAGAGCCCACGAGAGCTGGAGACAAAATCGCCCAGTTGGCCACCCTAGGCCCGATAATAGTTAGACTAGCAGTGCTATTCAATAATTTTCAAGGGGGGGTGGAGGGGGGAGGCACTTTCGTTGCTAAAACATCATCAGTGTGAGGGCCACCACACATTTGAAATAATAATTCAAATAATGCGCAATCCATGAACAGCAGGAAACAAAAACAGAAGCAGGGCAACCGACCAAACTAGAGAGGGATGGCCACTTTACAGAGATGGGTTTTCAAAAGCAGACTTCAATATATTGCCCGATTTCAAGTGGAAAGGCGTTCAATAGCTTGGGTGCCACACTAACAAAAAGCCCGATCGCTAAAAGAGTGCAACCTCGACCTGTGGGAGCCACGAGCAGTCGGAGATCAGAAGCTCTTAATAACCTTGATGGAATATATAAATGTACTAGTTCCTGCAAGTAATGCGAGGTGAGCCCTTTCAAAGCCTTCTAGGTTAATAGCAGTATCTTAAAATCCACTCGGAATTTGACCGGTAGCCAATTAAGAGATAAGCGGACTGGTGTAATGTACGTTGTGTAAGCACTCCTGCAGCTGCATTCTGAACAAGCTGGAGTCCATCCAGTGCTTTGCTTGGTATCCCAACCAGTAAGGCGTTGCAGTAGTCGAGTCGGGATAACACAAACACATTGACCAGTCTCTCCAAGTCAGCAGGTGACGGGGAAGCGATGCATTCTGGCAATATTTCTCAGGTGGAAAAAATACATTATAACCACCTTAAATAGATGTGCCTCCGGATAATGACTGGTCAAACTCAACACCAAGGTTTCTGACCTCCCGTGTGGGACCGACATCGTGACTATCAATCAACAAACGACAGCAGCACGATAATGATGGGGGCTGTTTTCACCATTTGTGTATTGTCGTGGGAGGGGGGGGGGGGCACTAAAGGCCACCAGGGGCCGCCAGTAACCCGCGGGCCCTATAATGAAGAACACTGTGTTCGTAGACACACACACGGCGACTCGATGTAAAATTCAATCTCATCACGAACTGCAAGTGAGAACGCATATTCCGTAGCGAGCTCGACATGTATATAATTTTAAATGTAAGTATACGATTTTCAACCACGACATCCTTGTAAAGTTATTGTTGTGCATTTTAATAAAAACAAGTTAAAAGGCAAACTGGGCAATTACTATGCGTCAGTGTTCGTGTTGAAATTTTTTTAACGGACATGCGTTCGTGTGTTCGTGCGTGTGTTCTCATTTGTATTGGGGAGCCGTAGGGCAACGGTTACCGCGCTGCGCTAAAAATCCGGCGACCAGAGAGTTCAATTCCAGCTCACGGTCAACATCAGTGACGTTTATCTGAATCGATTATTGGCCTCCCCTAGGTCGACTCAGCCTCAAATGAGTACCTACTTCGATGTGTAGACTTCACCACTGGGGAGACAAAGGTAGTCGGGCGTGCTGCTGGCCACCCACCCCCTCGTTGTGCCGTGCCGGCCTTCACTAGGTGCTACTCGCAAACAGCACTTTGCCCCAACAGTCCGCTAAGGCTATACGGGGGATCTTTGTTTCAATCTCAAACTCTGGCAGGGAGAAGGCAATACTGCAACTCACTGCCTTGAATCTATCTGTGCGCGGCGCTTTGAGTGGCCCAACTGTCCCGACCCCCACCGCGCCCAGTGCACGCCCCTGTCAAACGGTGAGGCCACCTTTAGCCCGGGCGACACAGTTGCGCTCACTTAAACCACGCTGAGGCCAACTTCCAACGGAAAGAAAAAACTATAGGAAACGGCCTAATCGCTGAGTGGCCTAAACGCTGAGATCGGCCCAATCAGTGAGAGTGGCCTAATCGCTGAGTGGCCTGATCACTGAGAGTTGCCTAATCGCTGAGTGGAATGATCGCTGAGTGGACTGATCGCTGAGATCGGCCCAATCAGTGAGAGTGGCCTAATCGCTGAGTGGCCTGATCACTGAGAGTTGCCTAATCACTGAGTGGAATGATCGCTGAGTGGACTGATCGCTGAGTGGCTTAATCGCTGAGTGGCCTGATCACTGAGAGTTGCCTAATCAGTAAGAGTGGCTTAATCGCTGAGAGTGGCCTAATCACTGAGAGTGGATTGATCGCTGAGAGAGAGTGGACTGATCGCTGAGAGAAAGAGAGTGGACTGATCGCTGAGAGAGAGTGGACTGACGAGAGACCGTATTATATTGTCCACCCAAAACGGTCACATTGTTGTGGCAGAGCGCCACCCTTCCACGACGGCCCGTCACAACGTTGCCTGCTAGCCACCTTCAACTCTTCAACATGGACACGAGCAATCCTGTCGGTCACGTGATTCCCAGAAGAGTGAATAGACTTTGCACCAACGACACTGTCGGTACGTTTCAAAGTACGCATCTGGCCATGAGTGGCATCATCCTCCACTCATCTCACGGTAATGGGCATTATTTACAGTTCGAAACTACACCCCTGCCCCCGCCTTTACACTACAAGCTCTAAACTTATTTCAGCAGGTAAGATTACTTTTAATTGAGCTGTATAGCTCTTTTTGCAGAAGTGACCTGGCCAAAAACTAAAGTCAGTTATGATTCTGTAGGAATTTATAGCGGCCACATTACCCTAAAAGGCGCGTTTCTAAATGTGGAAGGAAACATCGTAGGAGGACCTGGAGAAAAATGCACGCAACCACGGGAAGAGCACGCAAACTCTAAATATACAGCAGGCGTCAGGGTTGGGATCGAACCCACGTCTTCCTGCACACCAAGCGAGGGAAATAACATCTCGCCACCGCGGCGCCCAAACAACAGTTACAGGCTTCCACTCCGACAGCAAGGCTGTCGAAGAAGCTTTCCTCGACGCCAATTTCGTGGTCAGCAGGTGAAGAGAAATGGGCGCGACACGAAATACCCGGGCCTGACCTTAGCCAGGAGCTTCATCTTTCAAAGACGCATAGAAAAAGCACTCGAGAAGGTCAAGGCCACGGTTCAACCTCATGGGAAATCTATCAGGCACGACGTGGGGGAGAGCCAACGCCAGCGTGCTCCGTACATCAGCACTGGTGGCGTTTGATCAGACTGGACATCTTTCATAGCTCATCGGATTCCTCCAGTCTAAATAAAGATTCTGATGAGATTTCAATCAGCGGCTAAAATACCGAGCTGCAGTCTGGCCCAGCAGTACCCGGAACCCAGGCTCGAGACGCACCGCTCACAGCCGCGAATGCAGCATGGTAAGCAGGACATTGAGCCAATTGCCAGACAGACGTGTGTCTGTAGACCTGCATCATAGTGCTGTACTTCAATAACTTGACTTACTGATTCAATAGTCCCCATAGTTGAGACAATAGTCCTCAACCTGATCATCCTCGCCACTTTGGTCATCCTTGCATCAGCGGCTTTTGGCTAGCCAAAAGAACAAAGACGGTCACCGCATCGTGCGCTTTCAGATGCGCTTCTGCGGCCGTCTGGAACGCTCTTTAATCCGATTTTAGGAAGTCACTGGAGCAAGGCACTTTAAAATAATACATATTGACAACTCATTTCTTCAGAACCTCCAATTAGCATGGTTGGCTACGTTCGGTGCGAAAGAAGTTCAACGTACGAGCCCCATTGTGGGCTCGAGCCACAAGCTCTCGTCGTTTCCTCATGCAATCCAGAGGCTCGGTGGTGAACAGCCCGAGACAATTTCAAACATCGGCAGCGTGACAGAAAAAAACCTCCCAGCCTCAACTTCCCTCCTTCAACAAGCGGTGGACTGCATACAAACATTGCACAAGACATTAGGCTGTTTGGCAAATTGAAGGACAATAAGGAATGGCTGCCGTGTGACTGCAGTCACCAAACTCAAATTACGTACCCCACATGGGAACGCCACTGCCCAACATCGATAGGTCAGGCGGTGGTGGCTATTCTGCACGTGGCCTATGATCCAACACTGTGGAAGCAGTGAGGGATCGGTGAATCACTGTGCAAATGTTGCGAAACTCCCTTCTCTTGGGCTCGGCCAGGAGGGAGGTAGGACAGCAAGTTGACTGATCTGTTTCCATCTGCACGTGATATAGTGTTGCACCCTCGTACAAGGAACAGGTTTTCTTGGCGTGCTCCGGTTTCTTCCCCACGTTGTTTAATACACGCTCATTAATTGGCCGAAACGTTGGCTCGACGTTGCAAGTTCACTGGCCTACCACTGTTGTCATCACAAATATCCTCACGCCCTAACATTTCAGCTGTTCCACCCGTCCGTAAACATTACGATTCGTACAGTTGTGACAAAAGTGCATCTTACATTGAACTCGTGCCCTCGTCAAAGGACGACCCCAACGATTAATAAACAGACCGCCACTTTTCTCACGTGCAGTCGTGCATGGCAAGGCCCTAGCCATGGAGTCAACATTGGGGGGAACCAATTCTTTCAGGGTGTCTGGGGGTCCCGACCCAGAAAAATATCTACATTTAAAAACTAATTTCCTGCCTAAAATATTTAAAAATTCACTAACACATGGGATGTCTAATAGTGTATTGCATTACATTGCTCTGTTTTTACTTTTTTTACATTTATTGATTCATTGTATGTAATGGCAGAGATTAGGGATTAATAAAGTACAACCATAACCACAATCATATAAACAGAAATCTATGCGTTGATTTATTTGAAGACAAGTCCAGATATTGTGGCCAAGGTTTAGCAAATTGTTGTTTTTATTTGCAGAGCATAGCAATTTTTATAGAAATATATTGGGGGGTACATTTTCAGCATATTTGAATATTGGAGGGGGGGGGGGGACATCCCCGATATATATTATAATTACGGCCTTGGTGCAAGGACATCGCCGCCTTTGATCACGGGAGACGCCTGTTATTAAAACAAAATCTGGAAAAGGAAAAATAAATACTAAACAAAATGAGTGCCAGGGTCATGCTCCAGGTGATGGTTACCACACACAACGAAATATAATCGTCATCAGCAAGACCATGACCACCATTACAATGTTATATCTACGCGTGTGTCATGCAGCATCGGCAGGGCCGGATCAAGGTTTTTGTGTGCCCTAGGCACTTCTGTTTCGTAAGCTATCAGTGATAACCTTATACAGTTGATGCTTCTGTTGCCCCATGTCACTACTACCGTGGTCACTCGCTTGCTTCACGCCGACTCCGTTCTCTGTTGAGAAAGAGACCGTGCGACAAAAACACCATTTAAATGTTATTTGCTCATTTTGTAATGGAAAAAAAATCTCGAAAAGTTCATCGCCGATGTGAATTTATCTCACCCTGATGAAAAAAAGACGATTGACATGATTCTGCCTCTGTATATACGCTATGCCTATCCTCGCTATTATGTACACTTATTCAAGAAGATATCTTGGTTGCACTTTTTTATCATGCAAAAAAAATGGTCAGTTATTTTCGAAGGCCCTTTAAGTTTTTTCGTAGGTCCTAGGCTCAGTGCCTACTGTGCTTATTGGATAATACGGCCCTGGGCATCGGCATCACCGCATCCTCGTCAAGGCCACGCTGCCACCAATGCCAGCACCAACACAACAATTATTGACATCGCCATCACCATCACAACTTATGATCGCTACTACTAGTACTAGCATCAACAAAGACAAAGCTCCCCCACTAGAGCCTGAACAAATTGTTCAGGCTATAGCGCACGCCTATTAAGGCCGGCACGACGCACTCGGGGATGGGTGGCCAGTGCCATGCCCAACCGCCGTTGTCTTTCACAGTGGTGATGTTTACCACCCCAGGTACCCATATGAGGCCGAGTTTACCTAGGGGATGCTCAGGACCGGTTTCGATAACCGTCACTGGTGTTGGCCGTGAGCGGGAATCGAACTCGGGTAGTCGGATTCGGAGTGCAGCACGCTAACCGATACACCACCCGATCCCCACATTATTGCCACCACCACTATAATATCATCACCCATTTATAGGACCAACCACCACCATCCTCACCTGTCGATCGGCATCGCCCAAACGCTGCTGCGCAAAACAGTGACTCACACGCACGCACGTGAATGGGAACCACAGGACACGGGGCGACGTTTTGTAAATGCGCGCAAGCAGGAGTTCGCGATCGCGAAACGGAGAGGGCGTGAGAAGGTGAAATAAGGTGGGGTGGGATAGGGCGCGCTTGTGTGTGCGTGAGCGCAAAAGAGGAGGCATGGGAACGATGTTGAAAGTGGAGGGCAAATAGTCGAGGGGACCCGTGTGGAGGAGCCGAGGGGACCCGTGTGGAGGAGCCGAGGGGGGTGTGTGGAGGAGCCGAGGGGACCCGTGTGGAGGAGCCGAGGGGACCCCTTTTCAGTCGCCAAAGGGACCCACGTCAAGTTAATAAAGGGAATGTCCAGTCGTTAAGGGGTATATACCTGCGTGAATTAGAGAAGGCGACCCCGTTCACTGTGTTAAGGAAGGGGGGGGGGGCGGTTACGGCCAGGGCATTGTGATGGGTGGCAGTGACGGAGCGCTTTGAAAGGCTGTGGCGAGGTGGGCCAGCCGGCAGGCACAACAAGTCGGTTGTTAATCTCGCCCGCGTGAGCGCTGACGAGGTCTCAACGTCACGGACGAGTTGCGCAAGAATGTCACGGGAGGTTGTTGCGCTCGGTGGAGGTGAAGCCACGCGGGTGCATTCAGGCCGCGGGTCTCGCGCCGCAGCACCCTCGTCGCCTCGCTTATAACCCGAAGAGCAGCGGCAGTAAAAATGAACAACAACAACAACCACCCAAAAAAAGGACAAAGTTCCCCCGTATAGCTAGTGCTGTTAGCGAGTACCTATGAAGGCCGGAACGGTACACGAGGTGGTGGGTGGCCAGCTCCATGCCCGGCCGCCTTTGTCTCTCCAGTGGCGATGTTTACACACCGCACTAGGTACTAATTTGAGGCCGAGTCGACCTAGGGGAGGCCCGGGACCGGTTCATATAATCGTCACTGGTGTTGGCCGTGAGCGGGAATCAAACCCGGGTCGCCGGGTTCATAGCGCAGCGCGCTCACCGCTGCACTACCGCTCCCCAACGACTACCACCACAAAAATCCACTTCCCCCAAAAAATGGGTCATCTCATCGTACGTTCCATCTCGTTACCTCCTTGTCATATCTCGAGTGTGACGAGGCGATCGCAGTCGCCGATTGTCTGTCACAGCAGCTCCGGTCGCCTGGCATTCGCCTCCTTGTTCCTCCTCCTCCTCTCGCACTGCACCAACGATTGACCGCTCTGCTGCTACCCTATGACCCTGGTTGGCGTCATGGTTAAGCAACGGAAGTTGGCCAATATCATGAAATGGCGTTCTACTCTCGACACCTAATCGACGCAGTGCTCAGGAACGACACTTTCACGGTACACCTTGCTGGTAAAACACAGCCACGAGACAATTCTGAATATGGCTTCCCGCAAGACTCGGAACTCGCACCGTCACTAACTAACATACGGGTATATCATAATCATTTAAGTGAAACAAAGTCAGAATCCATAAAGGACCGAGTAAGGGGATTCCACAGTGGCGTGACCTGCCATGTAAATCGTCTCGCAAGTTCATGTGTAGAGGTGACATCGCCAAACCTCGAAACACACTGCCAGTACTTTTAAACAGCGGATCTAAGTTAATTGTGAGGGATATTTCCATCGATGGAGACTCCGACAAAATATTTCCAAAACAACCACAAGCGCTTTCGACCTGAACAATCACGCAAGGTGTCTATGGGCTCTCAGGGACAGACGCCTGACGACCTTCGAGTTCCACGTAAAAACGGATCTGTTGAAGACGTCAAATCGAGAATCGCCCTCCTACAGAAACTTGCACGGACGGCCTTGGGCGTCTCAGCCGAAGCCACCCGCTCACGGATTTGCTCAGTGGCAGAGTCACTGCGCTCCAGCCTGGTCCGGGAAGTCGAACACGAAACTTTGACGCGCTAATAAAATAACGACGCAATGGAGGGCGTCATAACTGGAACATTGAAAGCGACGCTAATCCCCCTGGTGCTCCCGGTTTTGGTGAACGTTCTGCCACCGAATATCCGCAGAGACAGGCACATTGCAAGGGAGTTTGCACGTTTTGCTCGTCAACCAAGACCTCAACAATGCTCATCGCCGCCGTCTCAAATCCCCGATCCCCCTTCTGGGATCGCGCCGTCAATCATCCCACAATCTCACCCGGACCCAGAAGAAACAACGCGGACGTCCAGAATAAACGCCTCGTTCGAGACCCAAACATCACACACCGCCTCCCGACTTTGACATTGCGGTGGCGTAACCATCAATCACATTGTAATAACCTCGGAAACACAACTTCCTACTTTGTGATGTTTCGTTATTAATGTTTGCCACCACTTACAAAACCAAAAAAAATAACCGGCTGACTACCTAAGTGAGCGTGTGAACGCTAAACCCAAGATGTCCTTTAAAACCACGACGATTCATCGCGACAGCTAACTCTTATTTTCGACTACAATTAAACTGCTACGTAAACCCGCTGCTCACCCCCTCCCCCTAATCCCTACCCCTCCATATGTATAAACCCTCCAATCATCTTCCCCGCACTCCCTTATTACAAACCCGTGCCCCCCGCCTCCACCCCCCTCTGCATCACCACCCAATCAACCTTCCACAGGTACCCACGCCTTCCCAATCACCCACCCGTTCCAGCCAAACAATAGTAATCACTAATTTAACCTCCACACCCTCACCTTAACCTTTATCGGTCACAACATCATCAGAACATCAACAAGCCGCTGCGCCCCATCGCCTTCATGAATGAAAAATTAAAGGCATCGCCACAGCAGTTGGGATGTGTGGCCATGTAACCCACACCATGCAGCACGTGGCTAACCCACTGTCGTCTGCACTCCTTCAGTGGAGGAGGAACAGCAAACACGACACGGACTCTCTGCTGAAGCCCTCTCGTCGTGGCCAGCAGACCTCGACATTGGCATCGAGCTCCTGAACAGACGACTGCCATCACACGCAAGAATATAATCGAATTGCCCCGTACATCGGCGTCCCCGTTATCGCTTCCGTCAGCATCTGCGGACTGTTCTCTCTCATGTCCTCTCCCGCGCCTCTGAATGTCCTTTTGAAGCCCAATTTGTGCGCATTGCAATTTGTGATCATGAATTAACGGAGCATTTGTGTTTATTCTGAGACGGCGTGACCTGATCCGAAGAATCGAGCAACATTTAAAGTGCACACAACATGAACAAAGTGCTTGAGATATGTTTTATATTACTCTACATGTGTGTGATCACCCGGTGGTGTAAGCGGTTAGCGCGCTGTGCTAAGAAACCCGTCCACCAGGGTTCAATTCCCGCTCACGGCCAACACCAGTTACAATGATCTGAACCGGTCCTGAGCCTCCGCTACGTCGACTCAGCCTCAGCTAAGTACCTGCTGCGGTGTTGTCTGACAACACATCGCCACGAGGGAGACACATCCCCCTCGCGTGCCGTGTCTGCCTTCATAGGTGCTCGCGTTAACAGTACTTTCCCCAAAAGTCTATCAAAGCTATACGGGGGCGGGGGGAGGGAGGTGGAATGACTTTGTATTCGTAAAACTGCCAATAATGATTCTAGATAAAAAAAATGTATTATTTGTATCTACGTGACTTTACCGAAAGAACCAAAGAGTATGCCAACAACGATTCAAAATGTTACGTTTGATCGAACAGATTCGCCTTTTGCTTATCCCTCCCCCTCCCATGGCACACGATCTCTCCACCGTCCTTCGCGCCCTTATCCGCTGCGTTCTGGCGAACGACGCCCTCATTCATTCTCTTGGCTCAGTGAGTGGGTGGTCACCCCTTCTCTGCTGCTGCCCTCCGTGGTCTGGAATGCCCTGGCAATTCGTGCTGACAAGCCCCCGCAAGAGCAGACTCAAGACCTTCATCCCAGCTAAGAAATGTCTCATTTCAAGCAAATACAAAGATCCCCCTCCCCCCGTATACCTTTAGGCACTCGGGAAAAAAAATCCACATTGCGCTATTGCCCGTGACGGTAGGCTACGGTCAAACCTGTTTCTTGTTAAATGTTAAAATTCCCTGCCGTGCAAATCGGCTCGGGCAGATTGCCACCACCAGATCGATCACGACACAAATGACACACACTGAGCTGCAGAAACATTAAATGATTAACAGATCGAGGGTGACTACAGTACTAATATGAAGAAGAAGAAGAAGGAAAAGAACATGGAAACGAAAAGCAGCAGAAGAGATGGTGTAGTCTCTCGTGGACCGACAACCTCGTGATTCAAGCAACGGAGAGGTTGAGGTGGTTACCTAGTAAACATCCCAACGTTGAGGCAGCGTTGGCACATGCTTGGAAACGTTGACCCAACCTTGAACCAACGTTCCACATTTTACTGGGGAGGCGCTGACATTTACTGAGTCTTGGCGTCAAATGTATAACGTTTGACCTGAGCAGACCCCCCCCACCCCCAATAAAGAGTCCATCAGTCAGAGCTTTCGATTGTGTAACGGGAAATGCAAGTGCAAGGTCGCGTGGAGCTGACCACGCAACTCACTCACTATCTTGTGGTGGTTTTTTTTTCCGGCAATAATAGGTGCTCGCTCATATCGCTTGGCCGTACGGCCTCTCAGCTTTTACGAAGGACCTTTGTATATTTATACGACGCATGTCACTGCGCGCTGGTGTGTGTCCAACGATGAAAAAGACCAACATCCCCCGTATAGCCTTTAACGGACTTTTGGGGCAAGTGCTGTTAGCTCGTAGCCAGCACCACGCCCGGCCGCACTCGGAGAGCAGCGCTCTCCAGGGTTTTTTTGGGGTTGTTTAATCCCGGAAGCCTCGATCAGAATCAGAATATTTATTTATACTGGAGGAATCCGATGAGCTAAAACATATTTTTTCACAGATGTCTAGTAGGAGCGGGTAGTAACGTTACAACAACAACACACACCTTGCCATGGATTTCCCGTGAGAGAGAGAAAGTAGGGGACATTAGGGGGGTGAGAGTGACCCATCGTGGTCCCTGTGTTAACACAAGGGGTGAGTAAGCTCAGCACAAAGGAAGGGTGTGCAATTGCAATCCCACTGTGCAGGGGCGGTTTCTTCATTAGGGCGATTGGGCGACGCACCACCAAAGTGTGAAAGGGACTTTTTCAATCACATTCACTATCTCATTCAACCACAGAGTTACGCGAGCCGTCACTGTGCAGCCTCTGGATATCGTCCAATCAGCGTCATGTCACGTGCTGTGGAGTACCGCCTTTTTCTAACTGCAGGCACTGCAATGCATTCTCTATGGGTTCCGGGAGGGCTCGCACTAACGTGCTTACGTCATCATACGTATGACGTTACCTTAACTTGTGCAGCGATTGGTGGGAACAAACATACACTATTAAAAATCTTTAAAATTAAGTGACAAATAATATTTGAAAACAATTTTGAATTTGAACAACAAGAAAAAATGAAACACTACTTTAATATCTTTATCAAATGTGATTAAAAAAATAAAAATAAAAAAGAGAATGAGAGCGAGAGAGACTGTTGGGACATCTCGCGAGTTGAGGCCAGTTGAACTTGAACAACGTCATGGCGAACGCAGTTAATTCTATCGTGTCATTAAAATAAATACCATTCAGCCGTCGTAGTAATCAGGGTAAATTGTCAATTAAAGAGTTAGGGCCACCAAGACCAAATTTAAAAATAAAACAAGTATCTACAAAAGGTAAGCAGTGTATTAAGCGAGTAATGTGATGTAAGCAGTGTAATAATAGTGAGTATAGAAACAAACAAGGAGATGTATTGTAATAGTCACTTTATTTTTCATTAATATTAAAGTAGTGAAGTTGCCTTTACATGCTTAAGCTGTTAATTTATCCACTGCATGGGTGGACCTTATCCTTATCAATCATCCAAAAATTTCCCCCCCCTGAGAGATTTTGCAGGAGCCGCCACTGCCACTGTGTGAGCACATCGCTAATTCCAAGATGCGATCGCCGCCTATTGCAAGGCGAGTTAGGCATCGCAGGACCGGGAAGGATGGCGGGGATACCTTCATTCTGCACGGCCGACGATGATGATGATGAACTTGTTACAAATGTATTTGACATATTAGGGCAATTATGTGAACCGTGAATTGGACTCAGACTTATAGGTTAGGCAGCTAAGATCGTGTGCAATGCGTGCGAATCTCTGCACGACCGCTCCTCAAATAACAGGTGATCGCAAAGAGCACTTGTCCTTGCAGTCTTACGACTAAAGATTGGAATATTTGTTGTCTGTGTGTGCTCCGTGGAGCGGTAGTGTAGCGGTTAGCGCGTTGCACTACGAGCCCAGCGACCCGAGTTCGATTCCTGTTCACGGCCACCAACACCAGTGACGATTACATGACCCGGTCCGGATCCTCCCCTAGGTCGACTCAGCCTCCAGTAACTACCTGGTGCGGTGCGTAAACACCGTCACGCGGGAGACAAAAGACGGTCGGGCGTGGTGCTGGCCACCCACCCCCTCGTGTGCCGTGCCAGACTGCATCTCTCTTCGGCTGTCCATCGCGAACTATGATGACAGCGCTGGTGGGATGAGAGCCCAGCCCTTGAACGGGAGACATCGGCCGCACTGTGGGTGAGAGTTGCTCGTCAGCTTCACGGGATTTGTGTCGTGTCGCTGCTGGTGTTGATGCTGATAGGCTTATTTTTTTTATCCTTTACATTAAGTTAACTTGCTTGCTTGCGCGCTTACGACCGTGCAAATCTTTCGGTCGTTTTTTAACCCACTTCCCGTGATCCAATCGAGCTGACATTTTGCACACAGACTCATTGTGCGTGAAAATGTATTTTCGTGAAAATTTTCTCCAAAATTTTCCACTTTTTACGAATTTTTTTTCATGTTTAATTTTAAATACCAATGTGATAAAAATGAAACTCTTACTCAAGAAAAACAGAAATGAATAATAAAATAAAACCGATGCCACGCATATAACGGATTTATAGTGAAAAACTTTGTTTTTAAGGGTTAATTTTATTCTCTCCCTGTTTTTCTTTAACCCTCTTTACCGAGACGGCTACAGCACTTCTCCACTGCAGGCTTCATAGGTGGCTCGCTAACATAACTTGCCTCAGCAGCATGTAAAATCTTTCTTGATTTGTAGAAGTCTTTACGGGCGGTGTTTGGTCCGCATACTTGTCAACCCATACGGGTTACCCGTGTTCTTGTCCGGGGAAATTGAGTTTTAAGGTCCATACGGCGTACAACCGTTTCAATACGGGAAAACAAAAATTGTCAATTTGTTTGTGTTTCTCCCTGGTGATGGAACTTTGTAGGATGAACGTTGAGATTTATAACGGCACGGGGTGACCAATGCGGTCTGTAGTAAGGCAGGCACTTATGAGGGATTGACAGCAATGGGTCCGTGGAGAATGAGTGGGTGGGTGAGTAATTAAGATATTGCATACAATGGCATGTCAGCCCTCATTCTTTCCCCGCCCCACTCGACATTACGACACGACCTTGGAAGGTGCCTTATAAAAAGTTAGGCTACGACAGTGCGAGCTAGCACAGGTGGTTAGCCATCAAACCAGGGTCCACAGCGGAGGCAGCAGCAGCTAACAATTGTGTTTGAATCTATAAGTGAAGAAGTTGCGACGCAATCTATAATTAAAAAAAATCCTGTAATTTGGTATTGTCAAAGTATTGTTTTATTTAATTACCACAGTCGATTTTTCATCAATTATCAGACGAGTAATTATGCCTCGCCACGACTTGCCAGCGAGGATGACGACCGTGGTGATGGCGGTGGTGATGATGGCCGTGGGGGTGTCCTGTGCCCTGGATCCTGACGCCGACCTCACGTTCAGCACCGAATTATCTCCGGACAAATTCCACGTCTCGTGGGCGTTCGACAGCGACCAGATCGTCCTGGAGGCTCGGGTTCGCACCCGGGGCTGGGTCGGCCTGGGGCTGAGCTCCACGGGAAAGATGGCCGGCTCTGACGTGGTGGTCGGATGGGTGGACAGCGCAGCCGCTACCCACCTCGTGGTGAGTGCCGAGCCGCGGGTAACGCGGCCCTCTGTCCACTCACCACAACACTCCCCCGTGTTTTACAGAGCGTAGGCTCTCTGTCTGTCTGTCTCTCTCTCTCTCCTTATATTTACCCCCCCCCCTGTTGGAGGCGTCTTGATGACTGAGATACTGCCGTGATGGCGATGGTATTAATAATTGTGGATGAGGTGGCCTTGGTCACGATGATGATAACGGTGAGAATCCTTTCCGCGCCCACATAAAACCCTCCTGCATCAAGATTCTGCACACCCATAACTCGGGTTCCATTCCAAAACCAAAGCGATGACTAATGACATTCTTTCAACCATGGAAATACTCCTTGAGCTTCAACACTTTTTTCGGCTCCTATATTTGAGTGTTTGGCCGCTTCTATGAATGGGTGTTTGGCGTGTGTGGATGCGAAGAAACCGGACCACCCAGAGAGAGAGAGATAATCCACCAGGCACACAAGGGGACGAACACTCAAAACCTCAGCACACATGGATTTACGAATCCATCACAGCCTAAGCCCTGCGATACCTGGTATTCCCGATGTGTGTGCTGTCATCATCAGTGCGATACAATTTTACTCAAAGTTGTTTTCATCTGGCTCATCGCTTTCCTTAAAAAAAAACCTTCACTCAAACGGTGATAGTTTTTAGGGGAAATCTCATCCCCGTGTTTGCAGTTTCCTAAAAAGAAAACTGCAAACACAAGGACCGCCACGTGTGTGTGCGTCCAACTCCTGTGCCTATTTAAACAAGGCAGGAGTGCTTTCAATGGGAAGGTCGCACGACAATTGGGGTGCCGCGTTTGGCAAGGAGATGCCATCTCCCTCGCCTGCTATGAAGGAGGCAGTGGGGTTCGATCCCGGACCCTAACGCGTTTTAATTATTTGGCTACTACTATGAATTCCCACGTGTGGTGATGATATAAGCCACTGTCGATGAGCTATCATGTGTGGCCAGGTCGCCTCTCACCTTGGTCCATTTTTCATCTCCTTTCTCCCACCCCCCCACCCGCATTGGGCTGCAACTGTGCGGTCAGGACGGACACATCGAGGGGGAGCGGAGCCTGGTGCGGGACGTGAGCCAGGACTACAAACTCGTGCGGCTCAGCGAGAACGGCACCCACACGGTCATGCGCGTGGTGCGCGCGCTGCGCACGTGCGACGCCAACGACAGGGACATCACCGTGCGTGTTGCACACACACACGTGCACACACACGTGTACACACACACGTGTACACAAACATACGTGTACACACACGTGTACACACACACACGTGTACACACGCACACAGACAAATACAAAGATCCCCCCTTATAGCCTTTAACAGACCGTTCGGGCAAGTTCTGTTAACGAGCACCCGTGAAGACCAGAACGGCACACGAGGGGGTGGTTGACCAGCACTATGCCGGACCGCCTTTGTCTCCCCAGTGGAGATCTTTACACATCACACCAGTCACTAATTTTGAGGCTGAGTCGACCTTGTGCTACCCTCTTAGACTCCATGTGTAGACCACAGGTCACTCAAAGAAAGAAGGCATCTGATAGGACCCTTTGTCTCGTGGCGTGAAGCCAATTGGCAGAAATGTGACAACGATTTTAATTCGACGGTATCCTACTAGAGCTTACATGGGGGTAAGGGCTGGAAAGTCACGTGAAGGTCGACCATGATCCAGGTGCAATACTCTGGATGTACTGACGAACAAACACGATTATCTTTTGACGAATGCCAGCTTAGGCTTTTAAAATGCAGAAAATGGTCACTTTCACACTCAACAAGCATCGTAAACTTGGCAATAAACCATACCGCCCATCCTTCACGAGCTTCGCTTCACGATGGAGCAGTGCCATCGACACAAGGCAATACATCAGCTATTGGTCATAAAATAGATCTATATATAGGAAGTGCAGACATATTGTCCTATGTAAACCATTTAGTTAAACACAAAGTGTGTAAATCAAACAATAATTTGGTGATGCTGCTGCTGCGTTGTCGGCGGTCCACAGGCACAAGAAAATCAACAAACAACATTCATAAATAACTCTTTGCCTGAAAGATATTACTATATAAAATATGCGACATTCATAAACGTCACCAATTAAATTATTTTCATTTTAAGGCCACGGTGTTATTGGCGAATGTTTTGAGTTTCATTTGTTTCATGAAGAGACTTGTGATAACCTTGTAACTCGCGCCTGTTTGGATTCGTAATTGATTTTCGGGTCAGATCGCGTAAGTAAAACGTGTATCGTCAACCCTCCACCACCCGACACCGCCAGTTGTTGGAGAGCGATCCACGCAACATTTTAACACATTGGGTACGAAGTTTCGCTGGCAGTTACATCGTCAGCCAGTTGCCAGAATTAATTGGCCGTGTCGGGTGGAGGAGGGTTGACGACACTTCGTTTTACTTACGCGATCCGAGCCCAAAAATCGAATCACATTTTGAGAGCGAGAGTGTCACGTGACAAATCATTGCGACGTCTGCAAACACAGCACACACACGCGCGCATCATGCTCGAAGGCATGACCCCGGCTCTCATCCTGTGCAGTATTGTTTATCTTTCTTGCAGACCTTCCTGCCGATTGTACACACGTACCACGTGATCAAATGTGGCCGGTGTCCTTGCACAGCTGCACATCGGAAAAGCAGGGATCCGTTTATTAGTCACTGAGTAGTCATTTGACGAGGGATGCAAAGTGTCGTTCATCTCAAAATGTAAGCCGAAATATGTTCACAAACGTATGAATCAAAAACATTTACAGGTGGGTGGAGCAGCTAAGTTAATTAGTACGCGAGAGTATTTGTGATGAAAAGTAACACTTGACCAACTCAATGTTTTTTTATGACTCAAGTTGATACAGGGCAACAACTGGAAAGTTACACCCAGATAATTGTATTGTCGATTCGATTACTGGAAGTTATTTTGTCTTAAAACAGTAAAACAAATTCCGTTGTGGTGCACATAGAATCTACAGCGGCCGCCTCCTCCCCCTTGAGTATTACTGGTTAGTGTTGTCCATTCAAATGTCCCCATTACTAACGATAGGGACTCCTCTACTTACGAACGAGTTAGGTTCCAGAAGTCTGTTCGTAAGTCGATTGATTTCCTTCTGTCGATTCCTAACATGTTGTACGGCATGTACACTAAACACAGAAATTACTTTAAACGTTGTATAATCTCCTGTAGATGTAGATGCGAATGGTTCTTCATGTTCTGCAGATGTAGATGCTACCATCGCCATCTATTACGCGGCAGTTGAACTTCTACGGATGACTTTACCGAAAGAACCAAGAAGATGAATCCCTGCAGTCACGAAAGCTTTAAATCGAAAAATGCTATGGATAGGTTTGTTCGTATCTCTGAAAGTTCGTATGTCGAATGTTTGAAAGTAGAGGAGTCCCTGTGCTGCACGTACACATTTACTGAGTCAAGCAGTCCACTTAAAGAGTCCGTATCCTACAGCGTTTACAGCAGACACCTTCCCAACGTCTCACGCCACGGCTGAGCAATGTCATCACCGACAAGCGTTCTTGCAGTGGTGGCAGTAATAGCTGAACGTGACGCCTTCCCACCTCCCCTTAAAATGTTCTCAAATGTTCACACCCAGCAATGTTCTGAATCATCAAGCCTTGTTGACCTGCGTGTGTGTCTGTGTGTCAACTCGTGCCTTGTCTTTCGGCAGGAGGACACGGTGCGTCTGATCTGGGCCTACAGCGGTGAAGACCCAGCGAGCGAGACTCAGATCCAGTACCACGGCGCGACCACGCGGGGCTCCAAGAGCGTTCAGCTTCTGAGCCACGGATCTGCCACCGAGCAGCCCCTGCCTCCAGATCACGACTCCTTTAACCTGGCTTTTGACAAGGTGTGTGTGAGCCCCAAATCACGCATGGGCGAATATCCCCCGTACGGGCGGCATTATTTAGATTATTTTGCTGCTGTAAATTTCCACATGATAAGTCACTTTATCTTCTTGGTTCTTTCGGTAAAGTCACATAGAAGGGAAGTAATAAAATAATAAAAATAATAAAACATAATA
>JAAXLI020001218.1:91803-126921 GCA_014621495.2 Entosphenus tridentatus | reverse complement strand
GAGCCCATACACGATGGCCCCCAGTCCCACAGTCATCCTCCCAACAACGGCTGGCAATCATTGTGTGAATGATGAACACCGCCGCTGTTAATGGGACAATAAAATCTGACGATGCGCAAACGTGGACAGTGGTAGAAGTACTGTTGAACAACGGTAGGGCCTTTGAGGCCTGGGGTTAAGAACACCTCTTGTTAAGCTACTCGTCCGTGAAGGTTGGCTGAATCAGCTCTATGAGGTGCCTGTGTTGGAACCCCTTGGGCCCCTCTTGCAGGGTTCGCTGACCGACTCGTGTCAGGTGCAGTCCTCTTTTGTGACCCATTGATAGCTTGCCTATCTTGCCCCATTGCGTACACCTATGCCCGTCACTCTCCTTTTGTCCCCTTCCTTTTCTCTTTAACTTTTCTTTCTCCCCTCTGCTTCTCTTTCCTGCCTAGGTTCATTTTACTTTAGATGCATTCGTCCGTGCCGGACACGGCGATCACCCCCTCCCCCTTCCCCCGTTATATATTTAATTTGTTTGCTCGATTGCAAATATAACTTAAAAAGAGGAAACAAATAAATTGGAACAAACACTCTAAAAGTGTGGGCCTGACCAGTGGAGCGCTACGGCCGGAGAGAAAAATGGGCGTTGTGTTCACACAGGCGACGCAGAGTGGAGAGATGAAGGTCTTCGCTTCGCTCCTGCACGCTCACCTGCTGGGCAGGGCCGTCCAGCTGCGGCACTACAGGTGAGTGCGACGCTCGTGGCAAGAGCAGCACGAGGCTGATGATACGCCCATTCTGGTCCTTTACAAAGAGTCACAATGCGGCGATGTTCACGAGGCTTTAAGAGTTTACGCGATAAAAGGTTGCAACTCTAGTGGCACCGGTGTCAGCTTGAACAAGTGAACTGTTCGTCACATGGCAAGTGGTTACGCAATCATCAGGCGCTCGCAGCATGCAATTATTACATTTTTATTTGAATTGAGAAATTGGTGAATGTGTAAATGTGGCGTCAATATATTAAAACAATATATGATCGGAAACTTTTTGGGCAACGGCCCTGATTCACAGCTCTTCTTCATGTGCTTTGAAGAAGAGCCATTGCCCAAAACGTTGCCTATTCATATACTTCTCCTTCTAAGGCTGAGCAGTGTTATTGACCAATGTGTTGAGTTTGTTGCCATTTACCTATTCCATTTTTGCACTCCATGGCAAAGTCTACACCACTGCCAATTTGGAAAACCAGGTCCCAGTCCAACACTCACCCAGTGTTCACTGTCGCTTTGGCCAGGGCTGGAAAGCAGATCGACGAGCTGGGTCGCGACATGGGCTACGACTTCAACTTCCAGGAGACGCGCTACCTGAAAAAGCTCGTCTCCGTGATGCCGGTGAATATCTAGGGGCCAATTACGATCGCTCACAAGTGGGACCAGCTGCAGAATTATAAAATTCAAATACCGAGTCATGTCGGCCAAAGGTTCGGCTGCCATTTGTGTGACCGCAGAAGACTCCTTTTAAACCAGGTTTACTACTCAAGCGTTGTAAGTGTAATGAAGGACTCCGAATGTCGCACTTCTTGGATCAAGTTTATTGACCTCAACAACAACGTCCAGTGCCCACCAGCAGCCAACACAACTCCCATGCTTTCCGTCTCCTAAGCACCACCTCCTCCCCCTCTCTATTCCCTTGTATCCTCTTCTCCCTCCCCCACTACAATCTCCACCCATTCCCTTCCTTCTAACCAATATCTCTGCTCGCCTTATAACAGTCCACAACGGACCCCCTTTCAAACACGTTCCTTCGGAGTGGGCAGGTAGGAACTTGGTTAGACAGCGCATTCGTGCACGACAGCCAGACAACTCATACCTGGTGGGCAGTGTGGAACCTGTTGTTCCTACTTGTATAAAAGATAACTTGACTTGAGGTAGCCAGGCAGCCAGCCAGGTAGCCAGGCAGCCAGCCAGGTAGCTAGCCCCCTTAACTATCGGCCCCTCCCCCTTGCTTAGGCCCCTCCCATTACCCCCCTCCCTTAGGCCCCTCCCCTGACCCTCCTCCCTTAGGCACCTCCCCTCTTCGTACCCGGCAGTAGGTCTCTACCAATCAAAGAGCTGTTTGTAAGGTCTCCACCAATCAAAGAGCTGTGTGTATTATATATTTATTTATGCACGACAGACAGACAGTTAGACAGACAGACAATAAATCCCTGGTGGGCAGTGTGGAACATTGTTCCTACCTGTAATATCCCCGCCTTCTCCCTCTTTCAACCTTCCAACCAATCACAATCTACTCATCTCGCAAGCCATGGCATTGCTCGCCTTGCGCAGTAGCGCCCCCTCGTGACGGTTGTGGTGTTTATGATATCCATGGTCACCCCCATGTCCTACAAACACGCTATCCAAATATGTCTGACATCCTTACATAAGCGGCAGGTATCCATTCGCCTCGCTTGCGAAAGGATGAATTGTAATTGATCGAGGGTCACGTTGATTCAAGTATAATTTTTTTTAAACATTGTGGTGTAGTATATTGCGCTGCAAGTGTCTGCCGGGTTCGCGTTAGCCAATCACAGACAACATATGCAAATAAGACAATAATTTATTCTCATGCGAATGATTCAATGCATCGTGAGCTTATAAATAATCAATTATACACGAGCATGGTTGATTATTTTACCTTTTTGAGGACCTTGTGTTTCACCCCAATTTTTTGTTGCGTTTGATTTCAGGGCGATTTCATCATCACAGAGTGCCTCTACAACAGCAAGGACAAAGCCACGACAACCACGGTAAATTAAATCTACACGCCTCCAAGTATGAATTATGTTATATGGTGTCTTAAAGAAACGTACGTATGTACGTATGTATGTTGCACTTCTTTTTCACCGTACGTAGCCAACCCTGATAAGCGTTACCGACACAAGTGTTGAGATCCTCCTGCCCTCCTCTCCACCAACAACGTCTCACAATCTCTCTACCCCATGATCCCATCTCTCATGCCTTTCTCCCCACAGGGTGGGCTCAGCACCCACGAGGAGATGTGCCTCGGCTTCCTGCACTACTACCCCAAGGTGAACGTGTCGCAATGCCTCAGCGTTGTCAACATGACGGAGCTGGCGCCCGCCCTCGGATACACCGTCATGCCGTGAGTTGTGGTGGAATGATTCATCGGATGGTATATATCAGCGTTGACTAATATACCGAACGTTGTGATCTTTATTTGTCGATCTCATCGGGCTCTGCAATCCATAAGAAACCTTTGACCACCGACTACCCATGTCGATTTAACCTTATAATAGATATACAGTGCTTGTATCATCTATTGGTCGACATTATTCATTTTTTATGGATGAATTTTTGGTTGGCGATAAGCCCACTTACTTTTTGTAACGGTCAAGATTATGTATCTAACCTGTGTATGTTCTCTAATCCACTTGTTCCTCTTTTCTGTCTCAGTGTCATCCTAAGCGTGCATCTCTCCAGTGTTCTTTGTGCCCCTTTCAGACACTACCTCAATTTGCACAGAGATTTGGAGTCTCTGGCCCCTCGAGTTCCCACCTGGTCAAACTAAATAGTAATAATTCAAATGTATAATGCGCATTCCATCCTAGGATCCCAATGCAAAATGCATAAAAAGCAGGAAACAAAAACAGAAGCAGGGCAACCGACCAAACTAAAGAAGGGAGGCCACTTTAAAGAGATGGGTTTTCAAAGCAGACTTCAATATATGCCCGATTTCAAGTGGCAAGGCGTTCCATAGCTTGGGTGCCACACTAACAAAAGCCCGATCGCTAAAAGAGTGCAACCTAGACCTGTGGGAGCGCTGAGCAGTTGAAGATCAGAATATCTTAAGGACCTTGATGGAATATATAAATGTACTAGTTCCTGCAAGTAATGTGGGGTGAGCCCTTTTAAAGCATTATAGCTAAAATCTTGACTTAAAGCTTTCGTGACTGCAGGAATTTATTTTCTTTGGGTCTTTCGGTAAAGCCACTGAAAGACCCAACCACTACCCCTATCACTGCCCCAACCCCTCCTCCTTAACCACTCCCACCTGTCCTCCTTTCACCATAACTACACCACTATCGTATGTACACTTTCATAATTGTTGTAAAGCGCCTTGGATTGGGAGGCTTGGTAAATCCATATAAGTTGAGATAAGCCAGCAACGTGCATTCTTGATTGCCGATTAATGCTGAAGTTCCCACACCGCGTCGGAAGGCCAAAATGCTTTATGCTCCGCGTGTTATCTGCCTACCTCACAGTGATTACCCACACGCGGTCATAACCCCCGAGGCGGACAAGGGGAAGCCGATCTTCACCGTCTACGACAACGTGAACTGGACGGAGCAGACTATCCGCTCTGTGGAAAAAGCGGCGCAAACGGCCAACCATTACGCGGTGCACGCGGACACGGTGAGTGTGAGCGAGAGGGGGGCTATTTTGGGAGACTGCTGATGGGGTTGACAATGAACCGCATATTAACAGACTGTTAGGGCAATCGCTATTAGCGAGCACCTACAAAGGCTGGCAAGGAACATGAGGAGGTGGGTGGCCAGCACTACACCCGATATTGCCTCCCTCGTGGCAATGTTTACACATTGCACAATGTACTCATTTGAAGCTGAGTCGACCTAAGGGAAGTCCCGGGTCTGTTCAGATTATCGTTACTGGTGTTGGCCGTGAGCGCGTTGTAGTACATTGGGCTAACCACTACACTACCACTTCCCAGACGCACAGAACATATTACAGAGATATAAGAATCATATTGACCTGCTTACCTTCTATATTCCTCAAACCCCCTTCACCCATTCCCACTCTCAACACCTCCGCAGAATGGGAACCAGTTTTTCCCTTATCAGAGAATCCCCGAGATCCCTGCGGACCCCGAGGCGCCACCCTGCAACCCCACGAAACCCACGACACCTACCACGAAACCCACCACGAAGTCCGGAGATAAGGGGGCAGCCCCGAGCGTGCACCCCCACGGGAGCTGGCTGCACCTGCTCCTGACCATGCCCATCGTTGTCTTCACCCTGCTGTTTGCGGAGCCTCTCCAGGCCTAAATCGCGGAATAAAGAGGCTCAAGAGATCTGATTTAAAAAAATGATTGCATTCACGACGTGTGAGAAATCAATTATTTGTGATAAACATGTGTTGTATCTGATTGTAAGGGTCGGAATGCATCAATTTACCACGCTGACCTGCGCCGTCTACATGGAGTGCTACGGAGTGTGCTGCTGCTCCGCTCACCCATTGTTTTCCCGTGCTCATTAATTCTAACCTACTGGTCTGCCCTTCTTGCCTAATATTCCACCCTCTGCCTCTCCCAATGTCGTGAATAACTTATTGCGGTTGGCCCAGTGAACCTTTTCCTTTTGCACCCATACAATTTTATGCCAATTTAGGGGCACCGCAATGTAACCTGTCCTGTGAGGGTCGGCCAATCTCCTGGCACCGGGAAACCGTGGGACTCTCCCTCTAGGGGCCCTTCGGATTAAAACCCGATGTGCCAGGCAATCCCCCGCTAGGACACTACGTGGGTGCAAGTGCTGCATGTGTGCGTGTGCTCAGGGTGGGGGCCGGGAGGGGATCGCGGCGTTTGCAGAGTTGCTCCGTGGTCGTGGCACCACAAGCGCCGCGGTGAGAGAAGCGTACCGGAGAGGTCGGGATTTTTGATGAGCTGAGTTTAAAAGTTAAGGAGTTTATACACACACAAGAAATTGGAGAGCATCCTTGAGTACAATCACGAGGGGTGACGCCACACTGAGGCCGGTGTCTGCTATGCGCAATACGGGCAGTCCTCAACCGACAAATAGGTTCCGTTCCAGAGACCCATTCGTAAGTGGGTTTGTTCATATCTCGGAACTAAATATGTAATTGTACGTACTGTACATAACACATCTTGTGGTTCAACAAAAGAGGGACACTCATCAATAAGAACGGTTGCACATTTGTATGTCACACTGTAATAAATACTATAAAGTAAATAAAACAAAGCAAAGTAGCACGAAAAGAAAAATAATCAGTTTTACTTTCATTTACCTCGAGTCCTCATGCTGGCTTGCTTGTTGGAAGGGGCTAATTGAGTCCCCACAATTGCACACACGATCCCCTGTATACCCTTAACAGACTGGTGGGGCAAGTGCTGTTAGCGAGCACCTATGAAGGCCGGCACGTCACACGAGGGGGTGGGTGGCCAACACCACGCCCGGCCGCCTTTGTCTCCCTCGTGGCGATATTTACAGAGATGCACCAGGTACTCATTTGAGGCTGAAGCGACCGAAGGGAGGCCCAGGACCGGTTCAGATAATCGTCACTGGTGTTGGCCGTGAGCAAGGAATTGAATTTGAGTCGCCAGGAGTGTAGCACAGCGCGCTAACTGCCACACTACTGCTCCCCACTACACACAAACGCACACACTCACTTACACACACACACACACACGTGTAAGTGAACACACACTCCGAGTGGGATTCTGGGACTGATTAACATATCGCGGTGGATTGCTCCGCCGAAACAAAATAGTTCAGCGGTTTGGGTCGTACACACGACTGAACGTTCACAAGTCAAATGGTTAAAATTAATAACATCTTATGGCGGTTCATTCGTAAGTCAGACGTTTGTATCTCGGGAACTGCCTGTACAATGAGATGTGGTTCTGTGTGCGTATGCATGTTTAAACTTCTTTAACACCGTACTTAGCCAATCGTGTTAATCGGAAGTGCGGGCCAAGGACAACAAACTAAACACAAAAAGTGTGCACATTTCGAGGGACTTTGGGGTCACCATCACAGTTGATTCACACCACACAACTCTCAAAGAGGCTGACTACTGAAAGCTGGCACAATTATGGGCTCTGAGTTGCAGTGAACTTGTGTGCCAAGCTGAGAGTTGTGTGATACAGGTAGGAACAACAGGTTCCATACTGCCCACCACGGATTATTTGTCGTCGTGCATACCACAGCCCCGCCCCACCAAAGCCCTCCCATTAGCTCGGGGGCGCCGACCAATGGGAGCGGTGGGTTAGGGTTGGTAGAGGGGGGGGGTTAGTGGTGGGGGAGGGCACCGCAGCGACTCGGGCCAATGAGGAGTCGGGCGATGTTTCATTCAAAAAATTGAACTGGGGGAGGGTGGCTCCATTCATAAAATGGAAGCCTTGAAAAGAATAAAGCGGATCTTTTTGCCTCGTGTTTCTTTCAAAATTTCCAGCCTTAAGATGATTCAGTTTGTCCAAAAAAGCAAATGTATTCCTTGTAAAAGGTAAAACAAATTCATGCATTTCTAGGTTAACATGAAGCATATAAATGAACCCCCCCCCCCAATAAAAGATACTTTACGGAGTATTATATGACAATGTATTATTTCAGGTAGGAACAACAGTTCCACACTGCCCACCAGGGATTATTTGTCTGTCGTGCATAGCCACGCCCTCGATTTGTATTCAATAGAGCGCTTCGGGCGGGCTCAGCACCACGTGACGCGCCGCCCCACGCAGCTTGCGCCGCGTGACACGGATCGCACGAATGCGCCGTCCAACCAAGTTCCTACCTGCCCACTCCGAAGGAACGTGTTTTTATTTTGCGATTCGGGGAGGACTGGCTGACTTTATAACCAGTTTAGTTTGCATTGCGTGTATATATGTCTTTTTTATACATAAAAAAATGAAATCTGGTAATGAAGTGAGTTAAGTGGATAATTGTTTGGTTCACTCTGACCACAGAGCACCTCCAAAACTCACCTCTTTAAACTGCCATTTACCCCCCTAGTTCTCCCCATTTACCCTGGTTCTGTTAATTCATGCTTTCCATATATAGCCAGCCTGCCCTGTCGCTCTCCTCTCGTGAATCGTAACGAGTGGACAGGTCGGCTAATTAGACAAGAATAACAAGATACAATTTTAAAAACACGCTTTAATAAAATGTACCTACCGTACTCGTAATGGCAGAACTCTACGACTCCAGGAAGTGGCCCCGCAGCTTGCCATAACGTAAGGGCCCGTGGTGATTTACAGGCAATGTTAGTTGAGCGTGGACAATTATACCCCTAAAAAAGAGCGTTTAAAAATATATATATTTTATTTTTAATGATAGAATATAGTATTGCCATCAGTATGACATACCTATAACAAGTTTGCAGTCGATACGACATTGGGAAGACGGTTGAAACTGAGTTACAAGGTTTGAGGATACAACAGAGAGTGAGTTAAATAAAAGCGTGTTAAACGTTTTACATTTTTATTTTTTTATGATAGAATATAGTCTTGTCATCAGTATGACATAAGTATACCAAGTTTGCAGTCGATAGCACATTGAGCAGTGGTTAAAAATTGAGTTACAAGATTTTTTTTAAGGATACGACAACAGACGGAGTGAGTTAACTAAAAGCGTGTAATAATAAAAAATACGTTTGGAGATGACGCGTCCTCCTGAGAAGTGGGCGACTCCACAACAAATGAGCACCAGAGGTTTGTGAAACGGCAACGATTTATTTCAAAGTGGAATCCCAAGGAGCATGGCCAGACACGTCCTCATCGCCCTCAATGTCACCCAACACCTCGGCTCAGTCCTTCACCACGGAACCCACCCCAAATCTTAATTATGATAATAGCCTCTTATCATATTTAAGAACATTTAACATACAATTCACAACAAATATTTTTAACAAAGCAATGGGTACTTGTATAAGTAAAATTAATATAGCAATTATCGACATACAATTATATGTATTATATGTAAATTAGGGAAATCATATTTTACTGACAATAAATATATAAAAAGTGTTCTTGTATCCGAATCACTTTTTCTGTTCACCCCATAAACTCAACGTTAAATTCAGGCTGCAAGCTGCCCATTTTGTGCATTCCCAAATGAACAGCACAACGCAACACAATAGCACCAAATGTTATCAACTATCACAAAAAACAACTTCTATTTTCATCACTAAAACATTCGAATTATCTTCCAACTCCGTGATATCTATTGATTCGAGTTAGATTGTTAAAAAATAAGCAAGTTATAAACAACCGTGAATACAATAAAATTAACCCGTAAAAACAACGTTTTTCACTATAAATCCTTTATATGCGTGGCGGCTAGAGTCCTCTCGTCCTCTGGCTTGAGATGGCTGCCACCTATGGGTCAGATGATTGCCTGCCACCATTAAGAAATTGGTAATTAAATATAAAAACAATTTGCCTAAAAAGTGTAACATTTTGGAAAAAAAATTTCACGAAAATAAATTGTCACGCACAACGAGTCTGTGTGCAAAATGTCAGCTCGATTGGGTCACGGGAAGTGGGTTAAAAAACGACCGAAAGATTTGCACGGTCGTTAGCGCGCAAGCAAGCAAGCAAGTGAACTTAATATAAAGGATTTAAAAATACCTGGCACCACGAGGGCGAGGCCATCTTATAATGAATTACCCGCGCAACAAAAACCAAACACAATAAAACAAAAAAAGTTAACATTTAATATCTGCAATGATTACCAGACACACCCCTATCATACTTCATGTAACACAACACCTCAACACAGTCCCTCTGTTGATGGTATTGAGCACCATTGTTAATATTCTAGACCCAATTATTATACTAAATCAACTGAATATCGGTTTTGTGAACATCTTCACCACCAATAACTCAATCAACAGACAATTAACCCTACTGATTCGCTATAATTCGATTAACATTCGAGTAATATTAATTTAAGTTATATTTAATTATACTTTCCACCGTCACCACCCAATACAGTTAATGAGTAAGGTTTGTCACGTAAACAAAACGCGCCAATTCGCTACTAGTGCAGCACACTGGTGTGTTGGAGAGTAAACCCACAACATTTACAATTCGAGTACGACGTTTCGCCAGTAATTAAAGCTAGCATTATCAGGTGGCAGCCAGAATTGTGGCAAAATCCTCCTGTTTGATGTGACAAATGTCCATAACACATTGGACCCTTTGCTAAGACCTGGGGCCCAAAAATCGAATGGCTTACAAAATTGAAGAACAACGCATAGGTCACAAATGTTTGCATTTCCGATTCCACGTGGCTGACGACGTGGCTGGTAGGCCTCCCGATGTAAACGAGACTTTAGATTCCAAGAAAACAGCAAACTCCACCGTCCTGCTTTTCCCTACTCCTCACACTGTTGTTCCTCACAGGTTCTAGAGAAACCTAGGGGCAACTGGTCACGCTGTGGGAATACAATGTTTTAAGAATTATAACTTGACTTGAAGCTTTCGTGACTGCAGGAATTACTCTTTCGGTTAAGTCACGTAGAAAGAAAATAAATTAAATAATAGAATGCAATCGTCATGTCTCTGTGTTGTCTCTCTCTGCTTGTGTGTCTGTCTATGTGTACCTGATGACGGTTGCTTGTGTTGCAATCGAAACGTCGTATTATATTATTTTATTTATTTTCTTTCCACGTGACTTCACGGAAAGAACCAAAGCGTTTAAGAATGATCGTAACCAGGTTTGATTGGCGGCGTCAGAGAGCCCACGCGTGCCACCCGTCCGCAAACTTCGCGGGGCAGGGGGTACGGGGAGGAGGGGGGGGAGCCCCGCCCCTTCCAATTCAAAGGCCAACCCCGATGGCGATTACACAACACTTGAGACTCCTTTGAGTGACTAAGTTCATCCCGGGATAAACAGTTATTTGTCGATGTTTTATCCTCAGAGATGGAATTTAGGCAAGTTCCGTTGCAGATGATTCGACTCAACTATTGATGGTGCAATCGAACACCAGGATCTTAAGAGTGACAAGTCAGCGACCTTTGAGACCCCTGCTACCAGGGTTATACACATTATTTAAACAAATGATTTGCTGTGCATACCTTTGTTTAAGCAGATTATTTTATTGACGAATGCGCTTTCGTTCCTTTTTTTTAAAGTAAATTTCCTGACGATGCCTTGTGCAATCCAGCGGAGGGAGAACGATCATGGGCAGTGCGGAAAAATAAACGTTGTGAACCTGGACTCAGATAAAGGGTGTAACGTCAACAACTCGTGATGGATGAGGTGGCAGAGCGCGTGACACACGGTCCGTGGGATATCTGTTTTAACGTCACCTGCACTCCGATTAACGGCACCGATTGTGCCGTATTTTAGAGCCCTCGATTGTGAAACGTTAAGTTGAAGTGCATCGTGCACGGGTCCACGTGCCTTTTCGTATCGTCATTCCGAGCCACACTTTTCACTTTCATCCGGTTACCACCCTAAGAGATGCCGACTGATCATACTTTAGAGAGAGTGGTGGCGTCGGTGTTACTCATGCGCGACGTTATAAACCTAGACATTTTTATTTATTTTTATTTCTGGCCAACATTCGGTAGAGAGTTACATCAGACCCAATTCGAGGCTACCCACACCCCTTAACCAACCCTCACTGACGAGCGCTATGAAGTGTGTTCCAGCATTCCGAGCGACCAACGTGGTGTAGGGCGGCCTTGATCCAGCAGTGGATTGATAAAGGGCGATCAAATATTGTTTTCATAATTTGTATTACACTTGCAACCTGCATCATGCAAGGCTGTAGTGTTCTTCATTGCAAGGCCCGCTGGTCACTGGCGGTCCCTGGTGGCCTTTAGTGCGGCCCCCGACAATACACAACGTGTTAAAACACGCCCCCCCCCCCATCATGCTGTCAAACCGCCAATGGTTTCAAATGTGGGGCGACCCTCACACTGGTGATGTCTTATCAGCGAAAGTGGCCCCTTTCTGGAAATTAGTGAAGAACACTGATATAATGCTACACGGGGAGTGCATTGTACTTTGGAAGAAAAAAAATCACATGCATCTCATTCGTTCTGTGTTAACGGTCCTAACCCCTCGAATTCCATCACTTAAAAATGTCCCTGGCTACTGCCCCATGTTGAATCACAATGTGATGGTGAGATGTCGATTCGGTGCGATAACTCCACTTGTAGTTGTACTGAGCATATATCCTCGCCTATATACACACGAGTGCAATCGTCACTCTATACCAACGTTTTTTTATGTTTCTGTAACTTAATATGACCATTAATTTTTAGATTTAAAGCTTTCCTGACTGCAGGGATCCATTCTCTTGGTTCTTTTGGTAAGTAATAAAGTAAGTAATAAACATAAAACAATAAAATTATCACGACCTTTCGATTGCAACACAAGCAATCATCGTCAGGTGTGAAAACCACAGCAAAAAAAAGATAAAAAACGTGAGAATTTTATAGTTTTATTTTTATTTTATTATTTCTCTTCTACGTGACTTTACCGAAAGAACCAAGAGTATGGCCATTAATGTTTTAAGTAATTCGTCTGAACCAACTTTCGCTACAGAATGTGTATTTTACTTAATGCTGTTGATATGTTTGTGCGCCGTTTGCAATTTCTTCTGTAATATGACGGACGACAGTTGTTACGATCTTGCTTATGTCACTTTTTGTGACCTAGGTCGCTCGTGTAAATGAGACATATCCTTGTCTCTTAAGTTCTCACCTGGTAGAAAAAAGATAGCTAGAACTCTGTGTTTGTGTGCCTCGGTGTTTCTCAGTATGTTCATGGCCATGCCCATCATGCCCATCAACACCCCCTTGTGTGCCGCTCTCGCCTTAATCATCATGCTTAGCCACAGTCTATCCACTGCCATCTACTCCGTCACCATCTTTACGGTCCTACAATACTGACAATCCTGTCTAAATAGTTGCTCGTTAATATGACACGAAGATAACTCTTGGACTTCGTGTCAGCATTATCGCGGAATAGATAAGGGAACATGTGCGATTATATTGACCTTGGTAAAACTTTTTTAAACCCCGCCTTGACTCATGATGTCTACAATTGCAACACCGTACCAAAAAGGGGCATTATATAAGGCAGATTCCACACACAGAGGCAGCACAGGTGCACGTTCGTCCAAGCAAGATCAACATCAGCAGCCGAGAATTTCCGCTTATTTTAAGGCATACTTATTAAGTATAATTTAATCGAAGAAACAACATTTGTAAACATAAAAAAACTAAAAATTTAGCTGTCGTCAAAGTATTGCTTTTTTACAATCATCACAGTCGATTTTTCATCGATTATCAGACAAATTCAGTCACAAGCAGTTATGCCTCGCCACGACCTGCCAGCGAGGATGACGACGGTGGTGATAGTGGTGGTGATGATGGCCGTGGGGGTGTCCTGTGCCCTAGATCCTGATGCCGACCTCACGTTCAGCACCGAATTATCTCCGGACAAATTCCACGTCTCGTGGGCGTTCGACACCGACCAGATCGTCCTGGAGGCTCGGGTTCGCACCCGGGGCTGGGTCGGCCTGGGGCTGAGCTCCACGGGGATGATGGCCGGCTCTGACGTGGTGGTCGGGTGGGTGGACAACGCAGCAGCTACCCACCTCATGGTGAGTGGCAGGCGGCGCGGTCCTCACGAGGAAAGACCAGTGAGCTGGGTTAGAATCCTGGCCACGGTTGTCTTTAGGACATAATCACATTCACGATGACGACCATCGCTTTCACCGTTATGACCATTAATCGTGATGTTCATCACAATGACTGTCATCGGTGCCACCCATAACGCCGCGTGTCTTAGTTGTTCATTAATTGGTCTCAATCTTGATATATTTACGCACGAGTTTACAATGGTGATAGTCATGATGAGGGTGATGTTGATGGCAGGCTATGGTCTTGGTGATGATGATCATGAAAATGGTGCTGGCGACAGTGGTGACCGTAACGGCGGAAGAGATGATCCTTGTGATTTGTCATTCCCAATAATCCACATCGTTGTTGCTGTACCCACTTTCATAATTTCGTAAAATGTACACATATCGATAGGTTTCCAATAATGATGACAACAACTTCAATACTTCACCTCTGCATTCACCACCTCCCACAGGTATGCACCTATCTTAATCTGTTTTCGAAAACATATATTCGACAAAATACAGGGCCGTGTAAATGTGCCATTGCATTGAGCAGGCCTGTTCGTTTCAAAGCAGCAGGAGAGCATGGCAATAATAATCCACTGCTGGATGAAGGCCTCCCCCGTGTTGATCACCGCGGGTTAGTGGAGGGGAAGGGACGCCCATGAGTGGTTCTGACATCACTCGCCACTGATGCTAGCCGTGGTTGGGAAATTAACTGAGGTCGTTGTGTTCATAGCGGAGTGCGTTAACCGCTGGGCCACCGCTTCCCATGTCACGTGTAATTATTCAACACATCACACCCACCACACCTCACACACACACGCATCCATCACACTCACGCAAATCACACACATCACATACACATTACACGGACCACACATCAAACTAACGCACATCCCTCTCAAACCAAAGTGGTTCGGTATCGTTCATGCTCAATTATCCTCGGCAACAATCATAATTTGCACATTAATCGGAAAACTTAAAATTCTTCCACACGCGATTCCATGTATACATGACTCGTCACTCAAACTTTAAGTCTTCATTAAACAGACATGTGCAGTCGTAAACCAAAAAGCATCAGTTGCAGATCGAGGACGATTGAGCGTTTTTCCCCCAGATAGGGGTGTAATCTCAATGATTTGAGAGTAGTCTTGTCTTCTGACAAACAATGCACCGTGTGTCCCTACTACCCTACCCCCACCTGGGCTGCGGCTGTGCGGTCAGGACGGACACATCGAGGGGGAGCGGAGCCTGGTGCGGGACGCGAGCCAGGACTACAAACTCGTGCGGCTCAGCGAGAACGGCACCCACACGGTCATGCGCGTGGTGCGCGCGCTGCGCACGTGCGACGCCAACGACAGGGACATCACCGTGCGTGTTGCACACACACACACGTGTACACACACACGCACGTGTACACACACACGTGCACACACACGTGTACACACACGGTGTGCATACACGCACGTCTATACACACACACGGGTATACACACACACTTGTACACACACACACACGTGTACACATACACTTGTACCCACACGTGTAGACACAAACACACGTGTACACATGTACACACGCATACACATAGAGACAGTGTACACAACGACACATATACAAACGACAGATTCCCCGTATAGCCTTAACTGACTGTTGGGGCAAGTGCTGTTAGCGAGCACCTATGAAGGCCGCATGGCACACGAAGGGGTGGGTGGCCAACACCACCCCCGGCCGCCTTTGTCTTCCCAGTGGCGATGTTTACACACCGCACCAGGTACTCATTTGAGGCTGAGTCGTTCTAGGGGAGGCCCAGGACCGGTTCAGATAACCGTCACTGGTGTTGGCCGTGTTGAGCGGGTTGCAGGGTTCGGAGCGCAGCGTAGCGCTAACCGCTACACCACCGCTCCCACACACATACACACACGTGCACTCACACACACATGTGTACACACAGACGTGTACACAGGTGCACACATAGATACACATACACATAGATAAGCATGCACTCTTAGGAAAACGTGCTCTTTAGCAGACCATGGTTTTCTCCCTAACAGCCACTGGTGCTGTGATTTACACATTTATTTCTTCGGGTAATTTTCTTAATTGAAGCTGTCTCTGAATGTGTGGCATCCGACACGTTCAGCTTACTTCCAATCAAATTTAGTTATCGTAAAGGGTCGCGCACATGTTTGTCCTCCGTGTGAGCAATGCAGTTAAATTTTGATGTAGCTGACGTGTGCACATAACTGGCATCCATTCTATCGTCATGCCAAGCAACTTGTAATTGAGAACACACGGCGTGGTAGCGGCTATGCTGCTGCGCGTGGCTGCCTGTAACCCAGCGTTGTGAAGGCAGCGAGTGTTGTTGGATCACCGCACAAATGCTGCGAAGTTCCCTTGCCGTGAGCGTCGAGGGTGTGCCAACATCCTTGGCTCGCCAGAAGGCAGAAGAGCAGTGGTTCTTATTCTCTACTGCAGCCTGCACCCCTCTGGTTCTCAGAAAGGGCATCTCGCACCCCTAGCGGGTGGATGTACCCCAGGTTAAGAACCACTGCGGTGGAGCACACAATGTGGACCTCACCTGCTCCATCGGAATGGGATAGAGTGGACCCATCCTCGCACGCGTGGGCTTTTGCGGGTTCTCTAGTTTCCTTCCACATACCTGTGGGTACCTCTCGCCCGCAAGTCATTATTTCTCTACGAGAGCGAGCGGATACCATGCAACGCGCCTCAATTAACAATTATTATTTATTATTATTTGAGAAAAAGCGTGCATCACCCCCCCCCCCCACCTGTGCCTCTGTCCGGCAGGAGGACACGGTGCGCATGATCTGGGCCTACAGCACCGATGACCCAAAGAGCGAGACTCAGATCCTGTACCACGGCGTGGCCACGCGGGGCTCCAAGAGCGTCCAGCTTCTGAGCCACGGATTTCCCACCGAGCAGCCCCTGCCTCAAGAACACAGCTTCATTGACCTGACATTTGACAAGGTGTGTGAGCCCCAAATCACGCACGGGCAAAGATCCCCCGCAGCAGCCTACTACATAGACCGTTGAGGGTAAGTGTCATGGGTGTCGAGGCCATACGTATCAGTGATCGGTATAATTCAATGAAGAAGAGATGTTTGTCAATGTCCCTCCTTCCTCATTATTCGGGCTAGAGATTAGGGGCTCAACTATGAGGGGGAGGGGGGGGGGGGGGAGCAGCATTATGGGACGCATAGAGACACGATCGGCCACAAGGGAACCCAACATCAACAGATAAACAAGCAGAAATGTAAAAAAAATGTATATATATAAAAAAAGATTCCAACAATTAACCATGAGTACCAAAAAAAACATTGTTAAAAATGAAAACATATTTCCGAAAAATACACACAGCGTGAAATCTAGTAGCGCTACTGCTGTAGTTTGTTATTGAACACCACAGGCTTGCTTGCTAACTGACATGCACATGAAAGCAAGACGCATGCTAATCTAATCGTGAGTATTGTACCTTTACATCTTTTTTATTGATACGGTCACCGTGAGACAGTCTTCCTCTGAACCCTATACACGGTGTAACTAAAATAATACATATGTAGTGAGTCCAACTGAGTCGCAGACGTTATCCTTTAGAGGCAACACTGGTAGGAACCCACCAGCCCACAGGGGATTATTGTGTCCGTCCGTCTGTCATGCAGGGAGGGGCTGTGTGGGGAGGGAGGGGCTGGGTGGGGAGGGGAGGGTGGGGAGGGACTGGGTGGGAAGGGAGGGGCTGGGTGGGGAAGGGAGGGTGGGGAGGGGATGGGTGGGGAGAGTGGAGCTGGGTGGGGAGGGGAGGGGAGGGTGGGGAGGGGCTAGGTGGGGAGGGTGGGGAGGGGCTGGGGGTGGGAGGGGTGGGGCTGGGTGGGGAGGGGCTGGTCACCCTGTGGTGCCCTTACAAAACTCAACGTATAACCTACTCACGCCGGCTTGTGCCCGCCTTCACAGTCGGGCATATTTGCGGAATACACCACGCCGCCGTTGACCCTGGCCATTGACCGAGCAACCCAACGTTCCTACCAGCTCCCTCCGCAGGAATGTGTTCATATCAACACATAATACACAAAGGGGTAACTGTCCCTTTACCAGATACAGCCTAGGGTGGTGACCACCCAGCCAACCACACCATACGGAGGAGTTACAGCTACAAAGGGTCGGACCTTCACTCGGATCCTGGCCACTTGTTGATGCCTTGTAGGACGAAGCGACATCTTCAACTGATTTTTACTAGAAAAAAAGTCAACAAAACACCACTACTTGCAGCCAATTTGTCAATTTTTACCCCGCTGAGAAACTGGCATTCAAGCCGGGCCATTAATTATGTTTCAATGATAGTCAAACGTTATTCCTGGATGAGGCGCCACGGTGGCTCGATGTGAATTACCTTTCCTAGTATGCAGGAGGTCGTGGGTTCGATCCCGACCCTGACGCCTGCTGTGTATTTGGAGTTTGCGTGTCTCTCTCCCTGTGGTTGCGTGGCATTTTCTCCGGGCCCTCCGGTTCTTCCCTCCGCATTTAGAAACGTGAATTTGTAGCAATTTTCCTGCCATACATTTCCACACGATAAACCGTTCCCGTGGAGCTATCATTTGTGGCCAGGTCACTTCTTAAAAAAGAGCTTTACAGCTCAGTGGGCTTTACCAGGTAAAATAAACAATAGTTTAATAGTAAAAAAATATGACATTATGTAAGCAAACGGAGAGACGAGGGCTTGACGAGGCATTGTATGAACAGCAGCTGTTGTGGTTCTGTCTCTCCCTCGCCGTGTCCGCTTCCAGTACACGATCCCGGCCGCCTCCACATTCTACGCATGCAAGCTCGTCTCTCTGCCCAAGCTCAGCAAGAAAAATCACCTCATCAAGGTACACAGCGGGGAAAACCACACACACTTACACTGAAATAGTGGTGGGTAAGGGGGGGTGGTCAGTAGGTAGCGGGGTGCGGGGGGGGTGCTTTCACGACCAAATGTATCTCTTAGAGCAGAAATTTAAGAATAGACTTGCAAAAAAAACCTTTAACTGCAGGACCCTCCTGGAAAAAAAGAGTCAGCGGGACATTACTGGGTAAACAAAGGACACGACCCATAGAGCATTATCTGAACAGGTTTGCGTGAAGCTCTAAGCGATGACAACCGAGTGACGTAGGCTGGAAATGGATGCGAGCTGGTGAACAGCTGGTATTCCGAAGCAGTCGCACACCCAATCAGACGGCTTAGCAGGCTCAAAACCCTGCTTGGCTTGGAAGATTTGATGATTTGGGGGTGCATTGAAGATGATTGGCTCGTAGGGAGTGACGTCAATGCTGCGTCCCCTTTAACATGCGACATTGGACCAACGTTGGCCCAATGGTTCCAAACCAAATGTCAAAGTTGGTCCCGCGTGTTGCACGGCCACCCATGCGTTCTTCACGTGTGCACCCCCTCCACTGCGCTTGCAGGTGCAGCCCATCGTCCAGGCCGGCAACGAGGCGTTCGTGCACCACATTCTCGTGTACGTGTGCTTGGACAACGTGAACGCGTCCCACGTGGGAGTCACGCACCAGTGCTACCACCCCAACATGCCCGACTCCTTCTCCACCTGCAGCTCCGTGCTCGCCGCGTGGGCCATTGGCGGCGGGGTGCGTGGTAACCCCGCACGCACGCACGCATCGCCAGTTGCATGTGTGCCAAGTACGTGTGTCTGAGTGCGTGCTGGCGCATTTTAAATACCGCCTGTAAATCCAGCACTGTGGAGGCGAGGGTCGGTGGATCGAACAGATGTTGTGACACTCCTGTGTAGTGGGCGTTAAGGAGGTGCCTTGTCAGAAGGCATTCAGCAGATAGTAAACGAATCCCCATCTCTCCCATGTTTATGTAATAGAATGTTGCCAACTCGCAGGCGTGGAAAAGGGCAGAGAGAAGAGAAAGAAATGGAAATATATGGAAAGTGGATTCTGGTTTTGGAGCGGCATTTCTTTTCACAAGGGAGAGAGGAGGGGTTCAGCGTAGCCCTGAGCTAATTTAGATACAGAGATGTGTGTATGCGATGGTGTAACCACAGCCACACCTGCTTAGCAGTGTTCGCAGATTTTGCGGGCAGCCAACTCGGAGGGCAGGCTCTGTTTTCAGGCGAGTGAAGCCTGTGGTGCCATCCTACCGCCATGCGGGCAGTCCCAGTGATTGGCCTTTGCTGGCTGGTGAAGAAGAGAATGCTGCCTTGGGGAAACTTCCGTGGGCTGCTTGCTGTTGGCGGTGTTGTTAGTGTAGGCGTCTCCCTTAGATAATGAATAGAACAAGATAGACAACACGTAACAAACATACAGCATACTAGAATAAAACAAACAGATACAATACGCTAAGCAAGTAAAACTCGACAAACAAATAACATCAATCATCACATCATGCAATATTTCCTGCTGCATAGCCTAATTGGGACGATTGCCAGTTTGCTGGCTCGGTCAGTCTGGTTTCTCAGCCTGGACTAGTTAGTTCGGACGCCAGTGGACAGTGTAAACACAGCTTAATAGCACTTGTGCCAACATTTTGTTAGTTTGTTTTAATCCAGAGCCCTCAAAATAATGATAGTGCATTCTCTTTATGCTGTTCGTCTTCTGGCGTCCTCTAGTCTAACGCTGTTTGAGACGAGGCTCTAAAGAAAGCTGTCTCTGGCGTGGACCAATCCGTTTCAAAGACAATGCATATACTATCAGAACGTGTTTTTTGTTTGCTTGCATGTTCGCCACAAGTATATGTGGTTAATGCAGACATGATTCCTTGCAAAAAGGTTTATGTTTGTTGTAACATCTTATCACCTGTTTTATTGCTAGAAAGGGTAAAGTTTATTTTTATATTTTGAGACTGACAAGGGAAGTCCCATGATGTTGTTTTCATTTGCCTCCACCTCGATCATCACGGTTGGCTAATTATCACGGTTGGCTACGTACGGGTATCAGTTATTTTTCTTTGCCCTAACTCTTGTGCTCATTTTCGAGCTCATGCTTGTGTTTCCACATAAATAGTGTCTGCCTAAACACAGCATCCACACGTAGGAGACAGACGTGACTGAGGCTTGAACAAGCACAGTGCTGACCACACAGTCTCCCCATTTCTGGTAGCGACCTAACAATGCTCCTGGCAATCGTGTGGACCTTTGCCGTTGGCTTGGGACTCCCAGAAGACAATTAATGCCTTTTGGCATTTTGCCATTGTTTGGCAACACCTAGGACACCTCACCAGATATAGGCTCAGTTAAGATTTAGAGTTTGCTGTCAAGACGTAATCAGGATCAGTTAAGTACACGTAGTGGTGAAGCTATGCGGGATGTTGTTATACCAGTGATGTGTGTGTGCCTGTGCTACAGACGTTTGACTACCCCCCCGAGGCCGGGTACTCGCTGGGAGCGCAAGGGGACCCCAAGATGGTCCTGATCGAGATGCACTACGACAACCCCGGGCTCGTGTCAAGTACGGGACGCAGCTTGAAGCATGATGTCGCTAATCAGGGGGGGGGAGGGGTGTTGCGATTCATTTAGCAGCCTCTAGGTGGGGAAGGATAGCATGAATGCACTAAATATGACGTAAAAAAAACATTGATTGTTATCCGATTCGGTGCACGTATTGAAGGATGAACAATCCATGCCAGTCAATGGATTGATGGGTCATTAACTCCCCTATTTATCCATCTCTTCACTCATCGCCACCACTACCACCACCGGTTCGAGATCTTACACTGGATAAATTCATCCCATATGAACACCCACTATCCAATAACGCCTGTGCCCTAACTGTGTTACTCGGCTGACGGCAAACTCTAGTCCATTGCCCTGCTCGTTTTTTTCCATAAAGTATCGCTACAGGCCGATAAAAATGGACACAGGAAAGGTCAATAAAAAATATAAATCAAGAAACGCAGATTTACAAACGAAGATGGGTCCAGGGCATCCTATCTTATAGCGCCTTCGCCAAGGCGATTTACAGATAATTAAGAACGAGACTTATGAAGGTAATGGTGGAGATGAGGTTAACAAAGTAGATGAGAGAGGAAGCAATGGGGGAGAATCTGTGATGATGCGTGAATTCGGTGAAAGCGAAATTGATGACAGTAAATGATTAATGGAATAAATGAATGGGGAATGAGTGATAGCCATGTAATGAGAATACGAAGAGGGAATAAGAACTGTGGTGGTTATGAGGGGGGGATTAAGGGGCAATGGGTAAGATACGAAAAATCAGTGAATTTTGAATGAGGAGCGGAAAACTAGTACTCGAAGGTGACTGCTTAATGTGACGGGGAAGTTTGTTCTAGTGAAGGGAGGCGAGAAGGGAAAAAGAGCGAAAGTGTGGATTGAGCACAAGGAGAAGGAGGAACAGAGAGAGAGAGAGAGAGACGGCAAAGATTGAGAACATAAAGGGCGAGAATGCGACGTAGAAAGGTACAAGAGTGGCAAGATATTGTGGACGTGCAGCAGGAATCCCCAACTGTTGCGGGACGTGGACGAGGGGTACCACATTGTGCCACGACTGAGGATGAATAAGATAACGACGCCAAGGTGGTGGCACTCCGATCTGCGAGATGGCATGCGACGAGTTGGACTGGTAAGGGTAGAGAGATTGTTGATGTACCGCCGAGTAGGGGCCGTAAAAGTTGCACGTATCCAGCAAGTCGAGTAGAAGGAAGGTGAAGCAAAGGAGGTGGGGGGAAAGATAAAGGCTACTCTATAGTGGACACAGTGCACGGAGAAATGGAGTGGAGTAATTTGAGACAAGGCTCTTACAAAAGATGTGGGAGATGTAAATGATAGATTGGGATATTTGGGAAATTAAAGACTGAGGAGGAAATGCTCAAGAGACCAATCAGTGTATGCACTAAATGGACGTATTGATGGTACACTAGTGCAGCATAACACACGGTCCTCATAAAATAGTCTAGAATACAAATTTGAACTAGCATTCGTCTTCTGACTTCTTCGACATCACGAGAACTGATTTTGACACACCACCCAAGGGTTTGCGACCGAGGTTGCGAATCATGAGAAAATAAGTAATACTTTTGAAAAATTTGGTTTTTTTTACACCGCGCACCAGTGTACCACCAATACGGTCAAATGCAGTTTGAAGTGAAGAACAATATCTACAGAGAAAGGCGTTTGAAAAGTAAAGTGCATGAATCACCCGAAAGAGAAAGATTGATATTGAGTGCGGTCCTAAATGGACACGTGGGAGAAGAGGGGGGACAATTTTTGGAGAGTCCATGAAGGCAAATACTTTGACAAAGTTTACGTGAAATAGAAAGGCCAACTCATGGGATCGAGTGGCAGAGACAGAGGGAGAAAAGTCTAGAAGACCTCAGTTCAGGTTTGCCGATGACAAACTGCAAGGAAATGCCCCACTGTAATTTAAAGTCTGCGCCTGCACCTTTGCACCCCCAACTCCAGGGGTGAATGACAGCTCCGGCCTCCGCTTCTACATAACACCGGAGCTGCGTGCATACGACGCGGGGGTACTGGAGACTGGCCTCGACGTACAGATCATGCACTTCGTACCGCCCGGAGCCCCCTCCTACACGAACTACGGCATCTGCCCCACTCGGGGCTTCGCCACCGTCGGCCCGGACGGAGCCGCGCTGCCGCTCCAGGGAGCGATGTCGCGACCCAGGCGTGTGGCGCCTGGCAGAGAGGCGAGGAATCTCTCACAACACAAAACATCCATTCCACCCCAATCCCCATCTGCTCACAATGGCCTCTTCTCTGTGCAAATGTCTTTCGAGTGGTTATGGAAAAGACCACTCGGCATTCCCGACTTAAAGCAGCTACACTACATACTGCCCGTAACTAAATCGCACTCAGTGTGCCCCATCTTTATCTTAACATCGGCATATTTTGAGTTCATAATAAAGGTTTTTGGGTTAGATCGCGTTATTTATAAATGTGTCACAACCCTCCACCACCCGACACGGCCAATCAGTATAAAAATGTGTCACGTTGACAAGAGACAAATAGTTCACTATTTTAGCCCACCAGTGTGTTGAAGAGTTAATTCACAACATCTTCGGGGGATTTGCCAAAATAGTGAAGCCATTTACCTGCTTCCGGTCTTAGATCAGTAATCAGCCAATTATTATTACATAATTGCATACACCCCCACCTCCGCCTCTGATCTCGAAACATGATGGGGTTTAACAATGATCACGTCATCCTGCACTATTTAAGACCGGAAGCAGGTGGATGGCTTTATTATTATGGCAAATCCCCCGAAGATGCTGGATGTAATTTCCAGCGAAACGTCGTACTCAAATTGTAAATGTTGTGGATTCACTCTTCAACACACTGGTGGGCTAAAATAGTGAACTATTTGTCTCTTGTCAACGTGACACATTTTTTTTACTGATTGGCCGTGTCGGGTGGTGGAGGGTTGTGACACATTTATAAATAACGCGATCTAACCAAAAAAACTTTTATTATGAATGATACTGGTCGCGAAAGCCTACGTGTTAAACTGATATTTTGAGTAGTTTGTAGGCAATCACCTCTGTGTAGCACACCATTATATGACCTCTCAGCTTATTCCTACCTCCCAAACGAACAAACATTATTTAGCACGTTCGCCAACATCAACCGTCCCCCATCAAACTATCGGCAATGTATTCATAACTCACACTCAAAACCTCAAGACTACAAGTTAGAAACACGGTAAAAGTAAACATGGGACCTTTTTTTTATAAAGTCCATTATTGAGAGTGGGCCTGACCAGAGGAGTGCTACGGCCACAGAGAAAATGGGCGTTATGTTCACACAGGCGACGCAGAGCGGAGAGATGAAGGTGTTTGCTACGATGCTGCACGCTCACCTGCTGGGCAGAGCCGTCCAGGTGCGGCACTACAGGTGAGTGTGACGCTCGTTTATGGGATCTGCACAAGTTTGTTGGGGCCTCATCCACTGTGCATTATTTTCTCACTTTGTTTACCTTTCCTATACCTTTTCTATACTTTTGTTTTGCTTGCTGTTGTAACGTTCTGACCAGCCTCTATTGGACATCTGTGAAAAAGATCTTTACAGCTCATTGGACTCCTCCAGTACTGTATAAATAAAGATTCTGATTCTTTCAATGCTTGGGTAATGCCACATTGCCACATTATTGTAAATGCGCAAAACTTGTTCAGCGTTTATCGAATAAAATATGTAAGTCGTAAAAAAGAATAGTTCTTGGTATTCATTATACAGGAAGCAGTGCTGCAATGGTTTGCACATTGCACTATGGACCTGAACCTTCTCAACACAGCCTCACATTCTCTTATAATACACGTGCATTTGGTGAACGCTCAAGCAGACCTTGCCGGACGCAGGGGTTACGTTCATGGAAAATGTCGTTTTGGGCAAAACCGCGTTAGAAAAATTAACCCGTAAAAACAAAGTTTTTCACTATAAATCCTTTATATGCGTGGCGGCTAGAGTCCTCTCGTCCTCTGGCTTGAGATGGCTGCCACCTATGGGTCAGATGATTGCAGCGCAAGCATTAAGCAATTGGTAATTAAATATAATATTTTTGTCCTAAAAAGTGTAAAATTTTGGAATTTTTTTTTCACGAACATTAATTGTTACGCACAACGAGTATGTGTGGAAAATGTCAGCTCGATTGGATCACGGGAAGTGGGTTAAAAAACGACCGAAAGATTTGCACGGTCGTATGCAAGCAAGCAAGCGCGCAAGTGAACTTAATATAAAGGATTTAAAAAATAATAGACCTCGTGGGAAAAATAGGGTTGCGTTCCTGGGTCCGAAATGATCACCCCCTCCCTCTTTGTTTAACTAACCATGTGCAGCCGAAACAGAATGAGAATGTTTGTTTATCCTGGAGGAATCCGACATCCAAACACGCGTTCGATAACATGTGTTTGGACGTCAGGCAAGATTTTCCTGTACAGTAGACTCACGATTATCCGCGTGCGATTTATCCAATTTTCGGATTAACCACGCACCTGAGATTTTGACATAAATGTATAATTTCGATTTAAAGCTTTCGTGACTGCAGGAATTCATCTTCTTGGTTTTTTCGGTAAAGTCACGTAGAAGGGAAGTAATTAAAAAATAAAAATAATAAAACATAATAAAATAATGTTTTATTATTTTTATTATTTTATTACTTCCCTTCTACGTGACTTTACCGAAAAAACCAAGAAGATAAATGTATAACTCATGGAGTTTCCCTTAAGTCAAAATTAATAATCTGAAACGGTTATACATTGTTATTCTTGGACATGTTTATTACAAGTCACGTGCTTAAACCGAAAAAATGGGCTCCGGTTCATCCGAAATCCACGTGATCGCCGCTACAGTACAGTAGTTGCATATCTTTACAGGAGTGGGCAGCGCTTGATTGATTTTGATTGGCGTGGCTCTGCTGTCCACTTAGTGAGCGGAGTCTTCTGCTCGAGAGCACGAAAGTGTTATCACTGAGCACGCGCATTGGCATAGAGATCGGTGGAAAATGGTTATTTTCGGAATATCCACGATTTTAAATTTTCCGCGGCCGCCCTCCCCATCATTAGCGCGGATAATCGAGTCTACTATACTTCTAAACCGCTTTATCTTATAGGTGGGGAGTACAGTCTGTTTTCCTATAACGCAGTAGTTGCGTTCCTGAAGAACACCGCGTTATGGGAAAATTGTGTTATAATATATAATATAGGGTAAAGCACAGTCCGTGATAACACGTGAGATGCATATGCAGGCTGAACAAAGACTGAGGCACGTGGGTAGCATCTAGAAGCATCCAGCAGCATCCCACCTTGTGTGATATTACGCCGAGGCAGCTTTGCAACTGTTTATTCCTACTCGCGCGACCTATAACACGAGTAAAAACCCGTAGCAGGATAAATAAACATTCTTATTCTGTTTCGGCTACACACAGTTAGTTAAACAAAGAGGGAGGGGGTGATCATTTCAGACCCAGGAATGCAACCCTATTTTTCCCACGAGGTCTATTCTTTTTCTAACGTGGTTTTTGCCCAACACGACATTTTCCATGAACGTAACCCCTGTTCTATCCAATTTGCATCCGCGTTAAAATAAATGTGTTCCCTAATAATCGCGTTATATACAATTTGCGTTATGAAAACCGCGCGTTCTAGGAGAACAGACAGTACAGATACTGATCCCAGTGTTCACTGTCGCTTTGGCCAGGGACGGCAAGCAGATCAGCGACCTGGGTCGCGACATGGGCTACGACTTCAACTTCCAGGAGACGCGCTACCTGAAGGAGCTCGTTTCCGTGATGCCCGTGAGTACCTGGGGCCGATTACGATCATCCACAAGTGGGAGCAGCTGCAGCCACTGAACAGCCAGATAATTTTAAACTCAAATACTAAGTTATGTTGGCCAAAGGTCCAGCTGCCATTAGTGTGACCACAAAAACCCCCTTTTAAACGAGGTTTACTGCTCGATCCACCAAATCCGGCCACCTGAGTGTACCAAGGACAAATCTGCGTTCAATCGATTATAGAGCTTTCAGTCGTCAGGCGCAGTCCAGTTAGGAACGCTTAGATAGTCGAAGTTTTTAGGGCTCATCTGAAAACATATTTATTTCCTCTTTCGCATCTGTCTGTGTCGGGTTGTTTTCCTCGCAGTTTTAATGATAAGGGTTTTTACTCGTGTTATAAAGTGCTGTGAGGCCTTGTGTGAATAGCACTATATATAACTGAGTTTGACTTACTTAACAAGGAATAAAAAGGTATCAATTCTCCTGTATAGCGAATGGATGAATTGTGGTTGATTGGTGGTCACGACCTGATTTAAGAATATTTTTTTTTTACATAATAGGTATAGGGTCAGGTGTGACAATTACAAAAGTATGTAAATTGAACAAAAAATTACATTGTAAAGCAGTTAAAGATATTTGAAAATTACCAAGTTTTGCTTTAATGTTGATCCATTGGTTGACCCTGTGTTGTATGCCCAATGTTTATCTCATGTTCGAATTTTAGGGCGATTCAATTATCACAGAGTGCCTCTACAACAGCAAGGAACGATCCAATACAACCACGGTAAACTACACATGGCACAAAGGTCTATATCTTAAATTCAAACGTAGTGCTCTACATATCATGTGAGACAAATACAAAGATGAAGATCCCCCGTATAACCCTTGCAGACTGTCAGGAAAAGTTATATTAGGGAGCACTTCAAGGGAATGAAACGGCACGCACAGGGGGTGGATGGCCATCACCACGCCCGGCTGCCATTGTCTCCCTAGTGCTAAATGTTACACACTACACCGGGTACTCAATTAAAGATGATATGTGTGTGAGACACAAACGTGCGTATGCACATCGACACACAAGATCTCTACGTACATTTGGGCGATCGCTATTTTGTTATGAGGGATGGCACATGCACATGTAATAAAAGTCGTTGAAGCAACTTCTGGAATCCGGTCTTTATTCGTCTTTCATTACAATACTCCTTCACGCTGCTGACAGACAGCGTGAGAGGGATAGAAAGAGAGAGACGCGCGCAGCCACGTGGCAGCCTGGACCCCCGCTCTCGCGTGGCCTCTTCCCTTCGTTCGTTCCAGTTCTGATCACATGTTGTTCGTCTCCACCCTTATTTAATACCCGGGTCACGTGGTACATTTCCACCAATCCTGGTTAGCCTCTAAGGAATCTTCCAGACTCCACCGTAGGCTCCCGGGACCACGCCCCTGACTCGTCTCCCCATTGTCTGTGGCTAAAGCCAGCAGAACCAATCCTCTACTTACAGCTGTCACCTTTCCATTACGTCAGGGCCACGCCCCAAGGCTTCCCCCCATTGGCTATGGACCAGGACCGGCGGAGCCAATCATTGTGACGAGTTGTGATTCGTCAACGACCCGGATATATCCTCACATTACACACGTGTAAATACGAGCTATATACGAGCTTCGCTGGATGTTCTTGGCAATCATCAGGCACGTGCAATTTTAAATTGGACGTAGAGGATTGGTAAACATGGAAGAGTGGTCCCGTGGTTGGGAAAAACCTTGGCCCTACCCCATTATCTAAAAATAATAATTAACATTTGTAAGGTGCATTTCATCCGTTGATCCCAATGCGCCATGTAAGGAAAGCAGGAAATAAACAAAACCAGGGTAAATGGCCAGAACGAGGTGATGAAAGACAGTTTAAAGAGGTGAGTTTTCCAAGACAGACTTAAACATATCTCGCGATTCTGATTGTCTTATGAGCAAAGGCAAAGTTTCCCAGAGCTTGGGAGCTGCACAGTTTGCAAAAGTTCGATCACCCCTGCAGGAAATGAGCCTTGACCTCTCAGCGACCCATTTTTCCCCACAGGGTGGGCTGAGCACCCAGGAGGAGATGTGCCTTGGCTTCCTGCACTACTATCCCAAGGTGAACGTGTCGCGCTGCCTCAGCATCTATGACATGACGCAGGTGGCACCCGCCTTCGGATACATCGTCATGCCGTGAGAAATGCAACCACACGCGCGCGCACGCCAATATGCACTCATGTAATTTGTACCGATACACTTTATTTATATTTTTTTATCGTGACATGGTTACATTTTTCCTATTTTGCATTCCTATGTTTTTTTGTGTTGTTGTTGTTGTTGTAACTTGCTGATCTGCCCCGACTGGATATCTGTGAAAAAGAGCTTCCTAGCTCATCGGATTCCTCCAGGATAAAGATTATGATTCTAATAAGAGCACACCCACAAAGATGGCCAGGCCTGTCAACCGTCAGAACAAGTTTCTGCGATGCCTACCACTTAGAACCAATTGTCACCATTATTTGGGATAGCCTGGAACCAAACTTTTATGCCCAGAACACATTCTCCTCATTATTAATTGCTGTTGATCACTGCCGGTCAAAGATCATATATATCAGAACTCCATTCTGTGATTGGCTCCACAAAGAACAACAGCTGTCATTCACCACTAAATGGCGGTGATGTTACCATGGCGCTTTTGCCAGGCCAGGTGCACTCCGAGGCCACGTGTCCAAGGCTCACTGACAGGAGGTCATGGGACACACCCAGGTGCCGTTGGTTGACTGACTGAGATGACTGACTCCTCATATACAATACATACATGTTTTAGTCTATCAGACTACTCGCTTTCCAGATTAATATTAGCATTTGTTTAAGACGCAAACTTGGACAGTTTTGACCTTTGGGTTTCATCAGCTTGTTAAACGAGTCACTCTGGTTGAATAATTGCTGCTGTGGATTACCAGACATTATTGGCAAGAGCACTACATTGAATGGGGTTCCCATATTCTATATGGAAGGCTCTTGCAATGTTACGGTTGGAGTTCTTTGTGTTTTATTTTTATTTACGTGTGTATTTATCGAGGTATTCTTTACTCGAAATACTGACCTTCCTGAGTCGGGCTTCTTGAGGTTTTACTGTACATTATATTGTCCGCCTCGCAGTAGCTACCCACACCTGATCATAACCCCTGTGGAGGACAAGTGGAAGCCGATCTTCTTAGTTTACGACAAGGTGAACTGGACAGAGCAGACTCTCCGCACCGTGGAAATGGCGGCGCGCACGGCTGAGCAGTACGCGGTGCACGCGGACACGGTGAGAAGAGCGCGGAGTGGGGGGGGCCGGCAAAGTTATTTTTTACCAAATGACAAGAAGTTTGACGGCAACATCGGTTGAAGGATGACATTTGGGTAGTCGATGCCAACCTTAAATTGCAGGCAAAGAGAGCTATGTCTAGCTTGGGTTGACTTTGCGGGGTGAATTTACAATGTTCAAAAGAGTATTCTTTGGGTCTTTCGGTAAAGTCACGTAGATAGGTACAAAGTAAAGGCGGTGGTGGGCTTTCCACCAATGACAGGGCTGCAGGCAAAAATTAGCATGTCAATGCAAGATCACCGAGCATCCTTCACGGTGAGTGCGCCAAGGTGATTATGTTAATGTGAGAGATTAGCATGTTAATGGGAGATCATGAAGCAGCAGCCTCGAGGATGGCGCGCGAGGTAGCTGCGTTAGTGAGAAATTTAATGTAAAAAAATCTGAGTCGAAAATAACTAAAATCGGAAGGTGGTAGGTTGGGAACATCACAGCAATTATGACTTAAACTAGTTAATAACGTCCTTCCGATGATTGCTCAGTTTGTACCCATCTTCTCGGTTGAAATTGTGTTTGTGTCTATATATATGGATGGCTTCATGAACTAATCTTTTTTAATAGCCAGTGGGTTTGCAAAGTACATTTGTCTTGGAGAAATCAATTTCGTGTGAGCCCACCGCATGAAAACAATGATCAGCCACGGCCGAGGTATTGGTCCTACTCTGTTTCAGATCTGCCTTATGTCTACGAACACGGTCCGAGACATGTCGCTTAGTTTCTCCAAATGTAACTACTACCACAGACAGCTTAGTTTGGAGACGCCAGGGTATTGCATGTCAAGGATCACATCCTGCACAGATGGGATCAGATCACGAATTTTATGTACTGTGTTAAATCGAACCTGGATCTTGTGTTTGTTCATGATTTTGAAAAAAAAAATTTGTGACTCCTGCTATGTATGGCAAGGTGATTGTTTTGATTGGGTCCTCAGATGGTTCTCTCCCACTGGTTGGGGTGATAGCTTTACAGATTGTGTAGTCTGATTATCCATTCATCTTGAGAGCTTGGTGTACGTGTTCCAGTTCACTGGTCAGAAATACATCGAGCTCTATGGTGTAGAGTTTTGATGAGGAAATTCTTCTGGGAAGGTAGGCATCCATATGGGTGGATTTTTTGTAGACAGTGTCCCATTGAGCTATCTGGTCTTTTTTAGATTTTTGTTATTTTGTTATTTTCTTTGAACCTGTCTACGTGACTTTACGGAAAGACCCAAATAATATGAATTCCTGCAGTCACGAAATTTTTAAGTCAAGGTTTCTAAAGAGTATTGAAGCTTTAAAACTTTGGGATTACACACACGCACACAGATGCCCATTACACACATGTATTTCTCAAGTTAATGTCAAGAGTTAATCTAGCCAATGCTGTTGATGCCACAACACTTAGTCATAACTCAAGCAGAACTCAGAGTATTGAAGCAATAATTGTACCTATGTTTGACAATCTGTTCCCCTTAAATTCCTCTTCCATCTATCTGTATGATCTCCCACTCTCAACACGATCTCCACACCTTCACAGAATGGGTTCCAGTCCTTCCCCGGGCAGAGAATCCCCGAGATCCCAGTGGACCCCGAAGCGCCCCCCTGCAACTCCACGACACCTACCACGAAACCCACCACGAGACCTACCACGAAACCCACCACGAAACCCACCACGAAACCCACCACGAAACCCACCACGAAACCCACCACGAGACCTACCACGAAACCCACAACGAAGTCCGGAGATAAGGGGGCAGCCCCGAGCATGCACCCCCACGGGACCTGGCTGCACCTGCTCCTGACACTGCCCATCGCGACCCTCGCTCTGCTGTCTGCAGAGTCTCTCCTCGCCTAACTCACGAAGTAAAGGAGCTCTAGAACTGTCATGACAATTAGAAATGTAATAATTCACTGACTGAGTAAAATGGATGTTCATTTTCATGCAACAAGCATTGGCTTTTATGTAACGACAATAAAGTATTTCCAATTACTTTAAGTTGTATATGACTAATTTATGGGCTCCTTGCAGCTACCATGACTTCCACGTGCACCACACTAGGAAATAAATCGTGGGAGGGTCATTTGATGAATCATCACCGATTTTATATATATATTTTTAAAGCCAAAGTGTTATTGACAAATATGTTGAGTTGTATTGTCCGAGAAGGAACTGATCAGTGAATCAAATCACAACTGGCTGTGTTGACCGGTTACTTTGTAGTGCAAGAACACTTTTTTTAGACTGCTACGGCCGAGCTAACCCGATTTTTCGAAGAATTAGAGTTAAAAAAACAACTCCAGTTGTATATTATTTTCAGAGTTTACCCAAATAACCAAAATAAGCTGACCAGGTTTTCTGATAAAAACTCACTCAGAAATGCTTGCAAGTAAAAGTACCAGGACTGCTTTACTGACGCAATAAAATGTTGCTTAATTAAGGGTTGGTTCTGCTGGGAACATTTTCGATTAAGATGCTTGTTGATATTTTCAGCTTGAGCAGAATTCTAAGTTGGATAATGAGAGCCAAGTCGGTAAAGGAAAATCAGCCTCAAAGATTTGGGTTTCCGGCCAACTCGTGATGTCTAAAAAACATGTACATTCATATAGATGTACATTCATATAGTGGTGATGACATCACTATGGCACTTGTACCAAGCTAGGTGCACCTTGAGGCAAAGTTCAATGTCGAAGGCCTGCCAGCAGGTTGCCACGGGACGGATCCAGATGCCATGGGTTGTCTCACTGAGATGACCAGCCGAGGCACCACCTGTGCTCCCTACTGAGCCAACTTGCTGAGTTTCAGCACCCTGGCACTCCACCCATTCATGTGACTGTTGCTCCTCTGCCTTCCACTGTTGTTGGAATGGAGCTGCTTCCAACTGCCCTGTAGTACCTTCATAACCATCTACCACAAAGGCTGATCATAACGCCGCTGGTACCAGTCATCGGCAAGTCCAATTAACGCCACATCCTTCTGTACCATATTAGTCCATTTCTTCTCTATCCTGTGCTGCGTCCATTTAACCCCCTCTATCTGGCCAAACAGTAGCGGCTTGGGCATGCAGTGGCCCATGGGCATGCAGGTTATATGACCCAGCCAACACAGCCTCGCCTGCCACAGAAGCACACTGATAGGACTGTTCAGATCTTTCAAGGATCTGTGAGCTCCTCACACAATCCAGTCGGATCAGGCCAGGCTAAATTATTGATCCTTTATTCTTTTTATTTCAACTCAACGCGAGCTCAATACAAAGCGCCAATCACCAAACGAAGGGGGGAACATAAATTCCGCAAACGGCACTCTGAGTTCGATGAGACGGGGCCTGTTGAAGGGGGTTAAAGGGTAAGGGGGACGATGACTAACATACTGGAGGAAATAAATTATATACACGCCGACACATGTCCCACAGAGCAGTACTCCACTCCCCAGCCTGAATGTTTTAAACTGGCACAAATGTTCAACAAAGGGGTCCACGTATCGCAAGCAAAGAGAAGGGAGACCATAACTGGCTGCGATCAAGTTCATTTCATTTTTTAAAGTTCAAGTTCATTTATTGGGTATAGCCCTGTGAGCCATTCGGCTCTTGAATCGGGTGCAACCTCAACAAACAAAAAACAAAAACATGAACAAGAAAACCTCTTAAAGTGACTATGTGGAAACTGAAAATCCAGGGAAAAAAAACAGCAAAAATTCCAGACAAAAAATCACCGTACACCAACGCTGTGTGCAAAAATCCCAGTGGGATGCAAGTTAAACAACAACAACCACAAGACAACTTAGATTACGGCCATCAGTCTAACTCCGTACTATAACAAACAAACATGGCCAAACCAAAAAACCTTTCGAAATCATCAAACTAAAGCCATAAAAGCAATGTAACAGTGATCATAGGAACTGTGACCGAATTTTCACAATAAACGACAAACAACATCTAACACCAAACCCTGCAGCCATAGCTGGCTGCATGAGTCACTCCACAACATCAGGAGCATCAGTCGGAGTATCAAATTTTTCAGTGCACCTTTAAGATCAGCACACTAAATCAAAACACATTTAATATTTTGCAGCGGTCATCCGGAGCGAATTATTTTATTTTACTTTAGGCCACTGAATAGCAGTGGCAGCTAGGGGTATACAACTCCTCTAGAGCAGTTTTGAGTGAAGATCTCATAGGTAGTGATTCAAGTTGCAGTTTATTGGCAATAGCATTCCAGAGCCTTGGGGCATCAATAGCAAAGGCCTTTCCTCCAGTATTTGTACAGAAATAGGGAATGTGAAGCTGGTAAATGAGCGAAGACCTTAGGTCAAATTTGCTCTTTGAAACAGAAAGGAGATCCAGCAAGTAGTCTGCGGATTTTTTTGTTAGTACATCGTGAATAAATAAGATCTGGTGCACAAGCTGTCGAACATTAAGATATGTTAAGTTTGACCCAATGTAGAGATCACAGTGGTGAGTACTATATGGGCAGTTCAATTCGAATCTTAAGGCTGAGTGATAAATTGAGTCAAGCTTCTTCAGTACAGTACTTGGGGCTGATTTATACACGATGTCACAGTAATCAAGTAGAGGCAGTATGGTAGCTTTTATCAATTCCAAACGGAGCATAGGGGGGAAGCAGTGCTTGTGAGATGACCCAGAGCTTTATATGGAACAATAAACCAGAGAGTGTCCACACAGCATTATGCAGCAGATGAAAAAGGAATGCCTTTTAACTGACTCGGAGTGAGACTTCTGCAGCCCAACTGGAGCTGGCCAAAAGCACAATGCCCAGGTTTGGGAACTTCTCCACTCTCTCCACAGCTGCTCCATCAATCATGAGTGGAGTGATTCATGACGTAACACACCTAAACAGTCTTAATTTGGAGCTTTCGTGACTGCAGGAATTACTCTTTGGTTCTTTCGGTAAAGTCACGTATAAAGATAAAATAATAAATTATCTTTATACGTGACTTTACCGAAAGAACCAAAGAGTAATACCTAGACAGGTGCTTTGTTTTTGTGGGACAGCCATATAAGGATATGCAACCAGGCGGCGCCTCACTTCCTGCGTGGACTGGGTGAAATGGAGTCACTCCTTGCGTGGACTGGGTGAAATGGAGTTACTTCCTGCGTGGACTGGGTGA
>JAAXLI020001218.1:66962-91793 GCA_014621495.2 Entosphenus tridentatus | reverse complement strand
GAGTTACTTCCTGCGTGGACTGGGTGAAATGGAGTTACTTCCTGCGTGGAGTGGGTGAAATGGACCCACTTCCTGTGTAGACTAGGTGAAATGGAGTCTCTTCCTGCGTGGACTGAGTGAAATTCAGTCACTTCCTGTAAGGACTAAGTGTAATGGAGTCACTTCGCGTGTGGACTGGGTGAAATAGTCACTTCCGGTGTGGACTATGTGGTAAGGAGCCACTTCCTGTGTGGACTGAATGTAATGGAGTCACTTCCTGTGTGGACTGGGTGAAATGGAGTACGGTCCAGAATTAACCCATTCGAGACCAAAAAAAATATATATATAAATATCTTGATCTGTATGTCACCAAAACCTCTATGGTACTTCCCGACAAGATAAAAAGCTCTAATTTGGTACATAGGTAGCTTTCAGGACACCAACAATGGTAACATCTGAAAATCCGAGAATTTTCATTTTAAAGCCCCTAAATCTCGATTTTAAGTGCCCCATAAACATGTTTGTGAGTGCCATTCAGAAACCGACTGCAAATCAATTAAAGCGAGAACCATTGTTCTATCTTTTATTGTTTTGAGATTTTTCGGATTCAAGCGGTTTTCAACGAAACATATTAATTTATGATGTTCAAAACGGAATAATTCGAAAACGGCAAAAGATAGGTGTTTCCCCTCATAGAGTATGACATTCATAAATGTTTGTTTTTTCTAATACAAATAAGAACGGACTCTTTAAATTGAGCGGTTACGTATTTAAAAATAAGGAATTGAATCAAGTCGTTAACAATTATTTTTTAAAATTTTAGAGTAGTTAGTATCTGATCGTAGATTTAAAAAAAAAATCATATCAGGTTAATTATTATACTTATTGAAAACTTTTACCTGGCGAAGACAGGCTTTATGTCAGAGCCAATCATATTGGCTCTGACGTTCCTCGAAGATACTGGTGTTATATAACCATCAACCGCATCTGAACAATAACAGGCCGTTTCGGACATCGTCATGAATGGAAAATTAAAGACCAGCCATAGGAGTGCGACTGTTGCCATGCAATCCAAACTATGGACCACTGCAGTCTGCAATCCTTCAACGGAGGAGGAATCACAAAGCTACACGGACTCTCTTCTGAAGCTCTGTCGTATCTAGCAGACCTCGACAAAAGCATTTGGCTCCTGAACATATTGCTACCACATGCTAGAATATAGTAGCTAAGTCTGGAGGGTCTTCCTTTAAGTATATAACCAGTTCTGGACATCTATGATACTGGACATGTGTGAAAAGGAGCTTCATAGCTCATCGGATTTCTCCAGTCTCAATAAAGATTCTGATTTTGAAAAACAAAACCCTTTTTTGATTAGAACATGCGGTAGAAAGCCGGAATCTCCGGAGAAAACGACACATACAAGGGGATAACATGAACACATCATATAAGTCAGATATCTACTTGATGTGCTCTAATTTTAGAGTCATGTACATGCTGCGCTATGATCCCGGCGACCCGAGATCGATTCCCGCTCACGACCAATAACATATTTGCACCGTTCCTGGGCCTCTGCTAAGTCGACTCAGCCTCAAATGAGTACCTGGTGCAATGTGTAAACATGACTACCTGGGAGACAAAATCGGCCGCGCGTGGTGCTGGCCACCCACCCACTTGTGTGCCGTGCCCGCCTTTATACATGTTCGCTAACACCACATGCCTCAAACGTCTGTAAAGCTATACGGGGATCTTTGTATTTGTTGCAATGGGCATTGGCGTCCCCAGCCATTAGTTTTAAGGTCAGTCCACCTCATCATGTGCTGGCAAGAATGTAAAAGCCCACAATCTGTCACTTGTCATCGAGGTTAAAATAGCACACGCTCGCATTGTCGGAAAAGAACATTTCTTACTAAAATATGCACCAGCGATGCAGCGGGAGGGGGGGGGGGGTCTAAGTCACAGGATCTGCTAGAACGCATTTTAATACCAAATTTATCGCACCTCCCCAACTTCCTCGTCTGTCTCGGCTGCCACGGTCCCCTCTATTATAAATACCTCGCGTCCTCCGTGTTCACTGGCAGCGCCGCGTCTGTCACCCAATCTATCGACCTCTGCTTCGCCACGTGTGGACGATGTCGGTGAAGATGATGGCACCGGCGGTTGTGATGATGGTGATGATGATCACGGGGGTGATGAAGGTGTCCTGTGCTTTGAACGTCACGGGAAATCTCCCGTTCGGCGCGGTTCTGGCATCCGGCAACTTCAACGTCTCGTGGGCGTTCGACAGCGAGCAGATCGTTCTGGAGGCTCAGGTTCGCACCCTGGGCTGGGTCGGCCTGGGGCTGAGCTCCACGGGAAGGATGGCCGGCTCTGATGTGGTGGTCGGGTGGGTGGACAGCGCAGCCGCTACGCATCTCGTGGTGAGTGGTAAATGACGCGGTCCTCACTAGGAGAGACTAGTGGGCTGGGTTCGATCCCTGCATAGCCGCGATGTCAAGACACGGTCGTATTTACCTTGATGACCACCACTAACCATGATCATCCATTGTTGTCGCCATCATCATCATCATCACCAACGAGTGACGATCATCACCAACGAGTGACGATGATGTTTGTGGCAGTGTTGCAGTTGTTGACGTTCAAATCAATTCAGGTGTTGATGATGGTGACGAAGACGCTTTGCAAAACTAGACGTTATAAAACTGGGGTCAAATGCATAAAATGGTTAACGCAGTTTCCCAGGGTCGAATTAAAACTTGCTTTTACGCATTATCAGGAGTGTTACGCATTAGAGATCACCTCTTCTGAATTTGTCATTCTGCTCCCACAAACCTGATGCCCTCTTCACCTCCTCCCCCCGCTGGCCTGCTGCTGTGCGGTCAGGACGCACACATCGAGGGGGAGCGGAACCTGGTGCGGGATGCGAGCCAGGACTACCAACTCGTGCGGCTCAGCCAGAACGACACCCACACGGTCATGCGCGTAGTGCGCGCGCTGCGCACGTGCGACCCCAATGACAGGAACATCACCGTGCGTGTTGCACACACACACACACACACGTGTACACACACACACACGTATACACACATACACGAGTATAAAGACAAAGATCCCCCATATAGCATTAACAGACTGTAGGGGCAAGTGCGGTTGGCGAGCACCACATAGACAAAAAGATACACGAGTACACACACTTGTACACACGTACATACATACACGTGTGTATGTTCGTGCGTACGCACATCCAAACGTGTACCATAAGACGGACATGCCCACCCTTTTACATAAAAACATGCGTGCATTTAGAGACACAAGTGTACAAATAGGCACCGAGACACAACGGCAGCCGTATATTCGCTACTAAAAACTCAACACTAAGTGGCGATGATGTCAGCTTGGTGCTTGTGTCAGGCTAGGTGCACTTTGAGGCCACGGGAAGGGTGGAAGACTCGCTGCAGACAGGAAGTCACGAGACAGACCCAGGTGTTAGGGGTTGACTGCCTGAGATGACTGTAAGATGCACCAGCTGTGCTCTCCACCGTGCCAACTGGCTGCGTTTTATTTGCCCGACGATTCCGCTCGTTGTTGTGAGCGTCCCTCCTCCGCCCTCCGCAGTTTTAGGAGGGCGACTGCCTTTAACTTCCCAGTAGCATCCTTCACGAGCCTCCTCCACCGAGACCGATCTTTTCCGCTGATAGCAGTGTTCGGTTTAGTTCAATCAGTTCCAGGACCTCTTTTGCACCACGTACACCAGCCAATCTTCCGTCTAGCCTGTGCCCGCTCGCGTAGCCCCCACTACCCGGCCAGACAGAACCTGCTTGGTTGAGCACAATGTAGTTGGCCATGCGGGCTACATAACACATTCAGCCAGCAATGATGCTATCTTAAACCTGCGCCTACGTACATGATTGCTGATACCTATACCAGCCATCTGCACCCACTGATGATGCCCTATATAAGGCAGAGGACATGAAGGTAATGGGGATGGTGGGAGTGTTGTGGGAGATAAGAGAGGTGAATTAGCCAGGAGTAGAGGAATGAATGTGGAGCCTTGTGTCTGAGTGTTTTTCACTTCGTTCACTTGATCGTTCACTGGCGGGCAGTCGCCTCCTTATCACTCTTCTATCGCCACTACGATTATTACTTTGTGCACGTGAACGTCACCCATTGATTGAGGACTCGGATCTACCAGACTGTATTGTCTCATTCATACTGTGTTGAACCACCACAATGGAGGTGACGGCATTTATATTTCTGAATGCCACTACAACATAGCTTTCCCTGCTGGCGTATCTAAACACGCGGAAACGTCTAGAGGGCAGTGGGAATTCCGAGGTCATATTAGTAAGATTTTCTCAATCATCCGAGGTCGTACTCAGATCGTAAATGTTGTGGATTTGCTCTCCAACACACCGGAATGCTGTACTAGTAACGCATTGGCATGTTCTGTTTACGTGACAACCCTTACTAATTGGCTGTGTCGGGTGGTGGTGGGTTTAACGACACATTTATAGTTACGCGATCGAACCTGTATTATGGAGATTTTTCTGTTAACATTTCTCAGGAATTTCTTCGATGATTCCCTCCATGTTTTTTTCATGGATTTTTTCAGATCGCAAGTCTCATTAACGCATGTGTCCCCGCGTCACCACACCCATCCGTGTCTCTACCCGACAGGAGGACACGGTGCGCCTGCTCTGGGCCTACAGCACCGTGGACCCAGCGAACGAGACTCAGATCATGCAACACGGCGCGGCCACGCGGGGCTCCAAGAGCGTCCAGCTGCTGAGCAGCGGATCTCCCATGGAGCAGCCCCTGCCCCAAAACTACTCCACGTTCGACGTAGTGAACGACAAGGTGACGTGACAGTAAGAGTCACTTTTGTGCAGTCATTGATGACGGCTGTGGTGGTGGTGATGATGACGGCGGGACAAGGTGAAGGTGGCAGCGGCGGTCACGTGTCTGGTGCCCTGTCATTGATTGGATGATAACGATGATGGTGTTGCTTCATTACTTTGGGGGCAATGGATTGAACGTTCATGTAGTGCCCCAACCCCCCGGTCCCCCCGCCCCCCGTCAGTACCTCCCCTCTTCTTCAGGGGAAGCTGATGATTAAACCCGTGGTGACCGAATTCTGCGAGATCCGACTCTACCTCGTGTCCCGGTCTCAGACACGCGCGCTAAATAAAACAAGTGATGGTAATAACGATGGCCATCATTATTCTACGAATACGATTACTCAATACAAACATCTTCTGTCCATTAAACACAGGCATTTTCAGAAGGTGCTAAGTATCCGTAGAAGGCTATGGTCAGCAACATAATTTCGACATTTTTTTGGGAAGTGGATTGATTAAATAAAGGCGTAAACATACACGGAGGAATCCACAGTGAACATGTAAAACCACATGCAGAGGCAGATAATGTTCAAAATACACACGCATGGGTCTGGAACCCACTAGCTGTATTGCTAAGTGTCACCTCGCAGCCCGGCACGGTTGGGAGTTTCACGGTCCACGACGATCAGTGTGATCCACCAACTCCAGTCTGCTAAGCAGTGAATCACCGTCATGTTCCCATGTATCATCGAGTCGCAGACAAATGCGGTCACTGCATCGCTCGCTTTCAGATGCGCTTCTGCGGCCGTCTGGAATGCTCTTCTGATATTGAGAAGGAACTGGAGGTTTGCACTTTGAAATCTAAATTGAAAACGAATTTCTTTAAATCAGATTTTTGTGTTTAGTTTGTTATCCTTCCCCTGCATCTCCGATTAACACGGTTGGCTATGTATGGTGCGAAAGAAGTGCAACATACACCCATCACTGAAATTCCAGCGCTTCTTAATCGGTGTTCCTGTGATTCTTGTCTACTTCTGACAAAACATTGCAGCGAGTTAATTTTGCAAGCAGCGGCCATGGAAAGAGGAACACTGAGACGAGCAGTATATGAAGGGCCGGATTATGATAAGCTATATCGAGCTTAAGAGGCCTCATTGAGGAATGCCAGTATATTTTTGTCATATCAGAATGATAATGACCGTTCTTGAGGGTTTCTTTTCTTTCCCGATCGCCTTTATTTTCAACCGATTATGTCAAACTTTGAACCTCGTATTGCGTGTTTTTGTTGTTGTCGTATTTAGAGACCCCTCCTCATAATGTGAGGCCCTAAGCTATAGCTTACTTAGCTTATGCCTAAACCTGGCAATGACTGCATCTGCTGCACCTGTGTACAAATGAGCAGGCCTGACTCTGCCGGCAAGACGCTGTGTGCCGAGACTGGTGCAGAGTTTGTTTTTTGCTTGTCTTGAATGAACGCTGCTGAAATTACGCACTCCCAGAAGGCCGTGCGGCCGATGGGGTCGTGTAAGAAATAATTGCACTGCATTTGTTTTACTGGAAGAGAGTGATATATGTTGAAGGAGACTGAATGTCAGATTATATATTTTGGGCACCAATGAGACAAATTATTATCCATAATAGAGGTTTTTCTTTGACTGCTTAGTATTGGACGTCGTCTGGGAAAAAGGCAGGAGTGATGTCTGTACAGACCGCGTGACTTTGTAGCTTGTTGACTTGCTGCATGATTAGGTCAATGCCTTTGTAGTCTATAGACCACAGACTATTGCCAACGCCTCATAAAGAACTTATAAATTGCCCTCCTAGCAATGTGTCCTGAATAGGTGGACAGGTGAGCTCTGAGTTGTTGATAAATCCACCTAACACCTGTAAAAGGAGCTGAATTATTCGCACTATATCCATGGGAAATGCCCCCCATGGGACACATCGCCTCCTTTGGCTGCCACTCTCTGTCATTATAACTCGCCCACTCAAGTCTACTGTTCACAGCGCATTCAAAATTCTGAAATAATGAACTTGAACTTAGCAATGCTTCCTGCTAGACACACGGTTAGACTTGAAAGAATAAAAAAAAGACCAAAAAAACGTGTGGCACTTTTGATGTGCGCCACAAATAGATGATCGTAGAAAAATGTTCTAAAAGGTTCCAGTGGGTACAAGTTTGAGTCATATTGCATGGTACACTATGCCGACTCAACGACTGCTGAGAGAATGAGATTGATCGAGATGAAGCCAGTCCCAAGGTCAGGTGATGTCAAACGTTCATTGCTTGACTAAATGCCTTCAAACTGAGGTAACTTCAGGGAAACTATTACTGGCAATCGCTAATGGTATTGCATCTCTTTTTCAGCAACTATACAAACTTAATAGTGGAATTTGCATACACAGCTGGAGTTCTGTCTATCCAATCAAACCAGATATTTTGGTTTAAAGTGTGTTTGGTAAAAAATGATTGGGCTATAGCTTGCAACCTCGGGTAGTCATGTGACCTCTGCATGTGATCTTATTGGAAGTTTAAATCCCAGTTTCTCAGTCGAGGGTACAATGTTCCGATTTTGTACGATTTGAAAAACATACTTTTTTTTACAATTAAGGAATAGAGTGGCGACGATTGCCAGTAACAATTACCCTGGTATTCGATGCCCATCAGAGAGCAACAAGTGACATCGAAACCGTATAATTCCTCAACTACAGTAAACTTGAAAAGCTATGAACTTGGTCTATCAGTCCCAAGGCTTTCATCCCAACATGGACGAATTTGTCTCGTTCCTTAATCCAGTAGCTCCGAAATACACGTCGTGTGGACTTGTCCTCATCCCTGGGTGCCACAGTGGCTAGGAGATGTTAACTACCTCGCCTGCTATGGAGGAGGTCGTGGGTTCGATCCCAATCTTGACGCCTGTATATTTGGTCGCATGGATTTTTTTACGGGTCCTACCGGGTTTTCCCTCCATATTTAGTAACATGTGTTTATAGTATGTGACTACGATAAATGTTCACATGATAAGCCACTTCGTTGAGCTATCATTTGTGGCCAGGTCGTTCTGAAATTAAGCGATATAGTTCAGTAAGCCTTACCTGGTAAAATAAAACATAGTTTAGTTTAAGAAATCGAGTAAGTGGGCCTGCCACCAGGAACTCTTGCCCCATCAGAAACAGAAGCCTGCAGGCAGCTGGAGAGCTGTAGTTCCCAACATCGACAGCAGCTGATCCAGAATCAGTGGCGGTTCGTGACATTTCCACCTAGTGGAAATGGTGTTATAATTAAGAAAAACCTCGTCATGTTATTGGCCTTCCATTGAACGTGATATAATTGTCTTTTCTACCAACAGTAGGCAATACGAAACAAAACAACGCACTCAAATGTTGTCTCCATGACCCTCAGGTCCACACGACACAACCCCTTTGACACTGCAAAAAAGCCTAAAGATAAAGATCAGCTGACACGACTCAACAAATGAGCCGAGGCATCAAAGACACTGCATACTGTACAATAACACTCACATACCATTGTACACCCACCTACACAAACCTCCCCGAGGCACAAATCAGACTGTGGTGTTGCACAGGTTTCTCATGTGAACAATTTAAAGTGTTATTTTCATTAGGCAATTCACGTTGACAATTTATATACATTTTTTTATTAGAAAAAAACATTTCTCATCTTCCGCTGCTTGGTGGGGCAGCGCCCCAACGCCCCTAGTGGACGAACCGCGTCTTGTATATAATCCTCGTCTCAACAGGAAATGCTCCGTTATCCGGCACTCTACCATCCGGAACGTTGTATTAACCGGCATCTGCAACACACGGCAATAGAAATCTTCCGTCACATATCCAGAAACAATTCCGAGAGCCCTGCGCTTCGCGTAGATCTGTTGTTATCGGGAGCTTCGAGATTCTGCCGAGTAAATGGCGCTAGCGGCAGTCTCTACATACAGCACTGTACTACTATACTTTAAACTTGTCTCCACTGATCTTCTTGGTTCTTTCGGTAAAGTCACGTAGAAGGGAAGTAATAAAATAATAAAAATAAAACATAATAAAATTATTCTCACGATGTTTCGGCCACAACGCAAGCAGCCGTCCTCAGGTGAAGAATAGGTCTGTCGGAAAGACAGCGTCAGACGCCAGGATAGGCGAATGGACTTCATTTCTCCTGAGGACGGCTGCTTGCGTTGTGGCCGAAACGTCGTGAGAATTATTTTATTATGTTTTATTTTTATTATTTTCCTTATTTCCCTTCTACGTGACTTTACCAAAAGAACCAAGAAGATGAATCCCTGCAGTCACGAAAGCTTTAAATCGATATTTGTCTCCACTGCTTCTCTACAATCAACTTAGAATGCTCTAAAGCTGACCGATGAGTTTCCAATGTAAAATAGTATAATATTTGTTACATGCTAGTTTAAATGTAGGCTTAGTTTCTTTCTCGAAACAGTTTCTTGCACTTACAAAATTTGGTGAACTATAAGTATAGACTCTCTGAGAACCAGTATATACAGCAGAGGTCAATGGTTGGGGAGGCACTGGCTAGTATCAGAGCCAAATGTACACACATATGAACCTGATAGAGGTAGCTTAAATTCACCATTCAATTTGCAGGTTGCACAATGACTATTGGTTAGGCGGCCATATGTTTAATATTTCATATCAGCATTCTTTACAACACACGCATACAGGTAAGGTACGTATTCGATTCACGTTTTATAGCCGAATGCAGTTCCACTATTCATACTCATTCAACACAAATGAAAACATATATTGCATGGTCTTACCTTTACTTGTAAATGAAGTCCATTCGCCTATCCTTCTGGACAAATATCTCAGTGACTTTGTTGTAGAAGTCCTCTATTCTCTTTTAGTTTTAAAATTATCTCCGTCTCAATAGAGATGATTACCAGGGATGAAAGTCGTCCTTGGTCAGTCCGATTCCGACTGTATGTTTTGAGTCGTTTCAAAGCAGAGAACGACCTTTCAATGGACGCTTTTGTAGCTGGTATATTGAGCACCAGCTGGAGTGACTTTGTTGCCTCGGGCCAAAAAGCTGAGGAGCTGTCCGGGTGATTTATATTCGTTCCTCACCATTTGTGAACTATACAATCCGATAAAGTCAGCCTTTAGTCTAACAAAGTCAAAGTACCTTGCATATTTTGATAGGCTCTGCAGTTTGGTGTCATCGAAATGTTTATAGATTTCATAAAATTTCGTGCAATAAACCAAACCAAGGAAAGTTAGCTCACCGAAATGATCAAACTTAGCTTTCATTTGAACACTGATATTGTCCAGAATGTTATAAAACATTATTTTCGGGGGAGGCCTTCATATAAGAGTGGATAGATCATGACTGACGGAGATTACGATTTCCTTGCTGCAGTTAAAACGTCTGGTTCGTCATGTGCAATGAAGATGGGCCATTACACGAAACGTCGCCTATTATGCTTTTTTCCCTTTTTAATACTGTACCGATGTTGTTTAAATTGTTGAGTTGTTTTTTCCATTGTGCTTGGGCACTGCTGCCAACGCAGCAGCAACAGCATCACCAAATAATATTGATGTCGTTTGCTAAGAGGTCGCTGTGCCCCAACTTGCTGCTGTTATGTTCATATTCTCAGCCCCCTGCTTGTTGTAATTTTGTTTGTTGTCCGTTACAGTTCCTCATACCGACTCTCGCAACGTACTACTCGTGCAAACTGTTCCAATTGCCCAAGCTGGACAAGAAACATCATCTTATCAAGGTGTGTTTGAATACATATGTAATAAAGGACTCCGTCAGGCGATGTAGGTCTCCGTTCGTCCTTTATTGGGTTCTTGTCTCGCACCCCGCTGGTCCTCACTCAGACCCACGCCGTCTCTGCCATGCGCCCCGCGCACGCTCCGTGTGGCTCTCGCCACGCCGTGTCCTCCCAGCTTCCTCCGTGTGCTCCTCCGCACACGCGGCCAGCCACACCGCTACTACGGGTACCCCGCACTCTTTGCTGGCCCGCCGCTATCTACGTGCGACCCCGCACACTCTGCTGGCCCCGCTGCCCACGCACCCGCTAGACAACGGTGCGCGTAGGCCCCCGACCACGTGGCAAATGGCGCCACTTCTCCCTCAACCGCCAGCGTGGCTTCCTCCCTATTCTCACTCTCTTCTCCCCCAGCTCCCTTCCGGCTCTCTCCCTATATCCCCCCTCTCACGTGACCCTGACTCCTCCTTCCCATCCTGCCCCCGTCTCCGCTCCCCGTTCACCCCGTCTCCCATTGGAGCCGAGGTGAGCAGTGGCTCCTCCCACACGCTCCGCCTCTGAATATCCCGGCCCGTGTGAGTGGCGCGGAGGCCAGCAACCACCCTGTTCTTGCTCGCATTACACATACATGTTGACAAAAAATACACGAGTTCTCAAATACGTAATCTCTAACACTTGCTCCAACAAGTGTTGGGGCAATGGCTGTTAACGAGCTGAAGTCAGCAAGGCTGGATTATAGACCGGGCCAGTGGGGCCAGTGCCCTGGGGTCTCGGACTGCCAGGGGGCCTCCAAGCCTCAGACCGTGCGCAGTGCATGGCCCAGGACTTCCGAAGGAAGTTGAACGTCAGGGCCCTCAGTGCGCACAGCGCATGCTGACTACTAGGCCCCTGGGTGCTTTTAGCGTGAGCTGACCACAAAGGGCCCCCAGACCCCTCGGTGCCTACAATGTGAGGGGCCCCGGGTCCCTTGGTGTTTAAAATGTGAGCTGACCATTACGGCCCCCCAGACCTCTAAGTGCCTACGATGTGAGGCCCCCCCAGACCCCTTGGTGTTTAAAACGTGAGCTGACCACTACTGCCACCCAGACCCCGCGGCGCTTACAATGTGAGGGCCCCGAGTTCCCTTGGTATTATAAACGTAAGCTGACAACTAGGGCCCCCGGGCCCCTCAGCGCTTACAGTGTGAGGGCCCCCAGGCCCTTTGACGTTTAAAGAGTGAGCTGATCACGAGGGCCCCTGGGCCCCTCCACGCTTAAAGCATGAGCTGACCGCTGGGGCCCCCGGGCACCGTAGCGCTTACAATGTGGGGCGCCTCGGTGCTTAAAGCGTGAGCTGACCACTAGGGCTCCCGGACCCCTGGGTGATTACAGTGTGAGTTGACCACTAGGACCCCCAGGCCTTTCGGGTGCATACATCGAGTGTAACACCTGGGCCCCTTGGTACACACAGTGCATGCTTAAAACGAGAGCCTCTCGGAGAGTACGGTGCTTCTGTACAACTGAGCCACTGGTTGGCACGCTACAATATGCTGTTACATGATACAATATTCACCAACAAGTCAGTTCATTCTGCATAAGAGGACAGTTTGAAGGGCATCCTATTATGGCAAGCCGTCCGTTATTTGACTTTCCGTAACTAGCTATCCCTTTATTTGAGTTAGCTGCCCATTTTCCCTAGCTAGCTGCCCATGTGATTCAGCTTGTTAACAGAAATGAGTTAGCTAGCTGCCATTTTGGCCAGTTAGCTGCCATTAAAACCAAATTAGCTGCGCTAAAAAGCATATATAAGAGACCCAATCTATACTTAAAGATGAAGGAAAACCCCATTCATTTTTTCCATAGACTGTCTGGTTTTTAGATCCACGGAAGTAGATAATGCTAATGTTGGCATGCAAATTGTCGACAGTTCTTACGAGGTTTTTTCCCCTCCCCATCGATGAGGTGTGGCCTATGTGCAAAGTCTCCACCAAGTTATTTTACTGACTTATGAAAAACCTTTATTGGTTGTTCAGCCAATGAAAAAAAAGTTATCCTATGAATTTCAAGCAACATAATTATCTGTGTCAGGCAGGTATATAAGCAATTTCTTGCTTGGTATGCCACAGTAATTTATTCCGAGACTTTTTTCATCTTTTTCTAAAGCAACAGCCTTTTTAAAGGCTTTTAAAGGTTATTTCAACAATCCCTCCTAAGGGTTATTTTCTAACAGCCTTTTAAAGGGTTAGGATTATTTTCTTATATGTGCTATTCTATTTTTTTTATCTACTCAAAGCTGCCTTTAGGTACAAGTAGTCTATAAAATACTACCACCTGATTGTATTTTCCAACAAAAGTATTTGAAGGGTGTTGTAATTATTAATATACAGTCATTCAATTATTATTTAATACGTATTGAGATATGCGATATACTGGAGGGATATTTTGAAAATAGTTGTAGCAGTGAACAAATTCTTGGGTGAAAGAGGATTTGCGTTTAGGGGAAATGATGAACGGTTTGGGTCAACCCATAATGGTAATTTCCTTGGCATCTTAGAATTGCTATCACAGTTTGACCCATTCAAAGCTGAACATATTAAAAGGTTTGGTGGAAAAGGAAGAGGCACAGTGTCCTATCTGTCATCAACAATATGTGAATAACTCATTGAGCTAATCGGTAAGAAACCTAGCCAAACAATAGCAGATGAGATTCGGGATGCCAAATATTTTTCAATAACTGTTGACTCCACCCCAGACCTGTCACATGTGGACCAATTGACGTTCATATTCGGGTTTGTTAACAGCAGCAGGAATGTGGTGGAGCGATTCCTGGGCTTTGAGCAAATTGAGAGCCACATTGGTAAAAGTTTAGCAGACTGTGTGACTTTGATGGTGGAGGGCCTTGGGTTGGACCTCTCAAACTGTAGAGGTCAGTCATATGACAATGCAAGCAACATGTCAGGAAAATAAAATGGCCTACAGACCCACCTGAAACAAAAAAAAACTCTGATAGAGTATTTGCCTTGCACAGTGCATTCACTTAACTTAGTTGGTGTTAACACCTTAAACGGCAGTGGCCCAGAGGCTGACGAGTTTTTTTACATGTTGCAGTCACTGTACACATTTTGCTCTTCATACACACACAGATGGGAGAAAGTCTTTCGGAAGACATGTCAGACTTACATTAAAATCGCTGTCCAGTACTCGGTAGAGTGCTTGGGCAGAGTCAACCAAGGCACTGTGGAGAAACTACACCCACATTAGAGAGGCCTTGGGTGGTATGTGTAATGATGATAATGAGAAAAGAGATACTCGAATTGAGGATGCTGGACTATGTGCTAAATTGGACACTTTAGATATGGTGTTCATTGCACATTTCTGGGATGTCATACTTGACTGGTTCCACTCTACAAGCATGCACCTACAGAAAAGTGACATTTACATCTCTGTAGCAGCACAGCTTTGTCTTCGTTGAGGGATTTTGTGGTGGGACGGCGAGACCAGTTTGAGGTTTTTGAAAGGGCAGCCTTATATGTGACAGTCATATAAGCATGATCTTCAGCGAAAGAGGAAACACAAAACATTTGCAGATGAGAGCTCAGAGCCAGGTGTGACACTTGAGGGGACGGAGAAGTTCAAAATAGAAACATTTTATGTGATCATTGATAAACTCGTGGCATGCCTTGAACATCGTTTGGACGCTTATAAGCATTTGACCAGTTTCTTTGGAGTTCTGTTTATGTCAGATCAGGTGTCTAATAGTGATGTCATAGTGGAAAAGGTATATGCACTCTCTGCTGCATATCCATCAGACTTGGACGTGAACTTTGGCAACGAACTCATCCAATTCAAGTCTTTCATGTCTGACTCTGAGGGTGAGAAGTACCCAACTAAATTGCTTGAGACGTTGCAGGCACTTAATCTGCGGCCAGTGTTCCCCAATGTTTTCGTGGCACTTCGGATTTTTCTAACTTTGCCAGTGACAAACTGCCAGGGTGAGCAGACATTTTTCCTTTAAGGCAGAATAAAAAATGAGCTGCGGAGTAGCATGTTGCCAAACACGTCTCAGCTCATTGTCACTTATGTCAGACCTTGTCAGACAGCTCAATTTTGACGATCTAGTGGATGATCTTGCGAGGGGGAAGGCAAGAAAGACACCAATATAGGAAAGCGGGGTGGCGTGGGGCCTCCAACAGACATGTGCCCAGGGGCCCCACGGGACCATGATCCGGCCCTGGAAGTCAGAACCACCACCGCAAAAGAGAAATGCCAACACTATGACCTTTGCTTGTCGGAGTGTTTGATGAAAACTTTTGTTACTTTAGAAGTGCTTTTTTGTGTTGAGTTTGTTGTCCTTCCCCCACACCTCCGATTAGCACGGATGTCCAAGTTCGGTGGGAGCATGGTGAACCACCACCATTCCTTACCCCCTGTTGGTAGTGAGGCGAGCCCATAAAAGCTTTGGATTTAAGGCCTCCCACACCCCACCGCCACCACTCCCAGGCCCCATTTCATGTTTTTATTCAGAAGAGCTACTTACTCCCTCTCGTTTGATTTCATCCCGCTCTGAGTAGAGGACTGTGCGTAGCTCGTGTTAACGGGGACCAAAACCAGTTCCACTGGGCCTCCCGTAATACACAGAGATCCAGGTGGTACCAGTCCAGCCGGAACAATTGCTTCTAACGGTAAAATTATTTAAAGTAGAGGGGTTACCAGGTCCCCTCACCAGACCAGAGCCATTATGGTGGATGTGTGCATGCCACGAGGGTAATCAGCCCGTGGCATTGTCCACAACACGCCACGTTTTTTTTCTATCCGGCACCACGTGGAGGTGGGGGTTGTTTGCCAGACCACTTGCTGCTCCAGAAAGGCAAGCATAACCATGTCCAATGTGCTCATCTGCAGGTTAAGCCGGTGATACAGGCCGGCAATGAGCGGTACGTACACCACCTTCTGGTGTACGTGTGCTTGAACACGTTGAACGTATCCTACGTGGGCAGCCAAGCCGAGTGCTACAAGTATTCCTCGACTCATCCCTTCGCCACGTGTAAGACCGTGATGGCAGCATGGGCTGTGGGTGGAGAGGTGAGGCCATCTGTGAAATTAGTGATGAAGATGATGATTAATGATGCCTTTAATAATGCTGTTGCTGATGATTCTAAAGCTGTCGATGATAATGCAACTGCTTGCTTCTAGTGATGACGACAAATGACGACAATTGTATCTCTTTATGATTCTGTTACTGCTGATGATGATGCGACTGTTAATTTTGATGAGGACAGTGATAACAATTATGATAACGAATATGTAGACAAACTAAAAACATGTAGAAATAAGGATGGTGATGGTGACGATGAAGGTGCTGCTGATGATCATGACAACACATTTGATGATGATGATGATGATGATTATCATGATGGTGGTTTCTACAGACGTTTGACTATCCCGCAATCGCTGGTTTCTCGCTGGGCTTGGACGAAGACCCACAATTCTTGCTGCTGCAGATGCACTACGACAACGCAGGCCTCGTGTCCGGTGAGTGAATTATTTGAGTACAAAAGTTGGTTTCAAGTAAAGTTGTATTTACGGATGAATACAGCTGAGTATAGCGAATAAAGTTACAATTACGCAGTGAGCATAGTTAGCATGCGATAACTAAGAATTCGATTTAAGTGGACACAAATTTCTTAGTGGTTCTCAACCAGGGGTATGTGGCAATGTACCAGGGGGGTACTTAATACTTCAGGATCTCAAAGGGCTTTATCAGGCGCGTCCTATCCTCTCCCGTGCCACCAAGGCCCTCTGTGAAACCCCCTAGTCGGCCTTCCTGGCCATGTCATGTCAGGTGGCGGAGGGTTCTCATGACACAGATTTGGTCAAATCTTTACGTGACCTAGTCCAAATATCGCGTTACAAATCGTAATATTGGCTTCTAAATCCCACATGTTATATTACACTTATACTTACAAGCAAACATATGTATATGGGCATATACAAACTTAATTCAGATAAAGAAACAAGACAAAGATCCCCCATATAACCTTTAACAGACCGATGGGGCAAGTGCTGTTATCGAGCACATATTAAAGCCGGCACGGCACACGAAGGAGGTGGTGTGGCGAGCGCCATGCCCGGCCACCTTTGTCTTCCCATTGGTGATGATGTTCACACTCCACACCAGGTACTCATTTGAGGCTGAGTCAGCCTTGGGGAGGCCCATGACCGTTTGAGATAATCGTCACTGGTGTTGGTGGCCGTGAGCGGGAATTGAACTCGGGTCGCCAGGTTCCTAGCGCGGTGCGCTAACCGTTGCACTACCGCACATTTCCACACACGCAAACACGCACACGCATGCATGCACGCACAGGTGTTTCCGACAGCTCCGGATTCCGTTTCTACTACACACCCGAGCTTCGCACCTACGACGCCGGGTTGCTGGAGACCGGTATTTTCGCCTACTGGCAGCACTTCGTCCCTCCGAACACGGCGCGCTTCACGAGCTACGGGATCTGCAACACCAAGACCTTTTACACCAGCAAGGCGAACTCAACCCTGCAGGTGCTCGCGGTTAGGTTCGAGCCTTAACCCCGGACAACTGACCCTCACTTAACCCTTCATTTCGACTACTCGCTATAACGAGAGTCTAGCGCGTGACGGACTACTCACTATAACGAGAGTCTAGCATGTGATGGACTACTCGCTATAACGAGAGTCTAGCATGTGACGGACTACTCGCTATAACGAGAGTCTAGCATGTGAAGGACTACTCGCTATAACGAGAGTCTAGCGCGTGACGGACTACTCGCTATAACGAGAGTCTAGCGCGTGACGGACTACTCGCTATAACGAGAGTCTAGCATGTGACGGACTACTCGCTATAACGAAAGTCTAGCATGTGATGGACTACTCGCTATAACGAGAGTCTCGCGCGTGACGGACTACTCGCTATAACGAGAGTCTAGCATGTGATGGACTACTCGCTATAACGAGAGTCTAGCATGTGATGGACTACTCGCTATAACGAGAGTCTAGCGCGTGACGGACTACTCGCTATAACGAGAGTCTAGCATGTGATGGACTACTCTTCTGAGCGGTTTGGGTGTTGGCAGAATTGTTTGGTAATGCTTGGAGATGGTGCTGTAGTACTGGTACTGTAGTACTGCAGTAGTGGTACAAGGCGTGCCTTCATTCTCATCCCCAGTCGGTATTTCGGCTTCTTAGTGTCACCTCACTCCCTTATCTATTTCACTCACCATATCTCTCTCTTACACACACAATTTACATGTAAATAAATGACATGTCACACATGGAATGTTTATTGAAATACTATGCAGTATAAACACAACATAGTTAAAATACATAATACACGATATAAACAACATTTGAAATACTCCGTAAAATACTATATAAACAACACATAAAAAAAACACATAAAACCGTGTGCTGTGCGTATTCTCTCTTGCTTTCGATTCTTCCAACCAGATCCTGTACTTCTTAATTAATTCCTCCCCCTTGCCAACGATGCATTAAATTGATTGATTTATGTTTGTGATGTTCGGTGCATTGAGTACCCTGTAGAGAGGCGCTTTGTACACGTGATGCATCATCATTATTACCGTTGTGTGTTTAGGGCCAGGTGAATGGCACTATCAATGTTTTTGCCACGTTTCTCCACACCCATCTGGCTGGCATCTCGGTTCAAGCCCGACACTTCAGGTATAGTAGCCGTACTATTAAAGCACAGCAAACACCAGGATGCACGTGCCGCCTGAGATTTTGCATCCAGAAGCGCGTTTTCCGTGCTGCATGCTGCAAAACTCGTTCGCATATTTGTCCCCTCCCACCAATAACTGCGCGTGACTCCAGGCATAGCAGTAATTGCTACAAAGCCGAACGGGGTACCTTTTTTATTGTCTGCATGCACACACGTGCTTATTTGTGTGTGTGTGTGCGGTAGTGCAGCAGGGAAAGGCCAATCAAAATTGGGGGGATGGCCAATTTATATTGGCCTTTCACTTCATGGCGTTTTTAACCACCACAGGGGCTCTGGACGGCTGTGAGGGGCTGGTAACCCCTCCACCTTCAATTAACTACCATTAAACTACCATGTAAAAAAAATTAAGCTTGTGCCGGAGGCCCCGGGGGGGACAGGCATCTATGACGTCTCCTGACCAAATCCTATTTGGTGAAGCCAGGAGACTGAATCCTTACCCTCAGGGCTCCTCCAGAAACAATAAAAAGCCACTACGGATGACCACGTGGAATGTTCGAACGCTCACTGCAGAGGAGAGGCTGCCACTCTTCTGTCGGGAGCTAGGCCAGTACCGCTTGGATCTCTGTGGTATTCAGGAGGTCTGGTGGACTGGCTCTGGCTCCTGCCACAATGAGGGGTGGATAGTCCTTGACTCGGGGCAGAAGACTGCCAAACAACAGGGAGTGGCTCTTCTTATAAACAAAATAATGAAGGGGGCGTAGGAGCGTGGCGGTGAGGTGTGGGAAGCTGTAAGCCCCAGGCTATTTGAGGCTCACCTTCCCATCAACCAGAGGTGAGGAATGGTGGTCGTAGTTACTTATACCCCCACTGAAGACGAACATCCGTGGAGGGATGCAAGCAAGGCCGATGAGTCAGATGCCTTCTATGACCTCCTGTCACAGGTCCTGGCTAAAGTGGCCCCTCGGGATAGAGTCATCTTGTTGGGTGACTTCAATGCCCGAGTTGGTCATGATGCTAGCACCTGGTCTGGAGTGATTGGAAGACATGGGCCAGATCAGCTCAACAACAACGGTAGGAGGCTGCTAGATGTTTGTGTAGCCCATGGGCTTGTAATCACCAACACGCTGTTCCGGCATCGGCGCATCCACAAAACATCATGGATGCATGCCGGGTCCAAGCAAGAACATCTGCTGGACTACATAGTGACGGAACAGCGGATGCGGGCCCATGTCCTTGACACTAGGACCTACCATGGAGCTGATCTGCCCACTGACCATCGACTGCCATTCTTCCACTGCCGTGGTGAGTGTACACCCAGGACCACATTCAAACCCATAGTGGCATGGTCTCAGTTAGCTGATGAAAGTTGCAAGCGAGAATGTAATCATCGCTTGTGGCTGGGGTTGGCATCGTCCCCCACTCCTCCTGATGTCGAGGGGAAATGGGCGAGGTTTAGGACTGTGGCTCATGCAGCTGCAATGGCTGCTTTGGGTACATGGTCAAGACCTCCTCAGAGACCCTGGCTGACAGAGGAGGTGTTCAGGCTGGCTGAGAAAAAGCGACAGGCCCACTCTCATCGTCTACCGCATCCCACGTCAGAAAATGAGGAGGCTTACCGCAGCCTTCGCTCGGAGGAACGGAGAGCCGTGAGGTGCTGCAAGGATGGTCGGTGGTCACAGGTTTCTGAGGAGATGGAGTCTGCCTTCATGGCCCGCGATCATAAATCGCTCTTTAATGCCATCAAAAAAGTAACCTGCAGCGCCACACCTATTACCATCATTAGGGAAAGAACAGTGCACAGATGCCATATTTTCTGTCCGTCTGCTACAGCAGAGGTGTAGGGAATTCCAACAAGACCTACATCTCTGCTTTATTGACCTGGTCAAGGCCTATCATACCATCAGTAGGCCTGGGCTCTGGATTGTTCTTCGTGCTTTCGGAATCCCTGACCCGCTGCTCACGATCATTAAGGACCTTCATGATGGTGAGCGGGCCCGGGTAAAACTAGGTGGCTGGGAGTCAGAGCCATTGCTTGTAGACTTTGGGGTGCGACAGGGATGTTCTCTGGCTCCCACATTATTTAACATTTATTTTGACCACGTAGTTCGTGAAGCTTTCAATAGCTGTACCGGAGGAATTTCCATCTGGTATAGATACAATGGGAGGCTGATCGATCCCCGGGTGTGGTCAAGGGATGGCTCCCTATTGCTCAACGATGATCTGGTAATTGCTGCTCACTCAGAGGAGGAGTTGGAGGTACTGCTGCTGAACCTGGAGCTTGCCACTAATAGGTGGGGACTTACCATCAGCCCCACCAAAACTAAGCACCTGCCTGGGTATTTTGTACCATCGTACACTCCACCCCCACAACTCCCAATTGGCGATGGGTCAGTTGTGGAGAGTGTGGAGAGTTTCATCTTACCTGGGCAGTATGCTCATGAGGTCTCGCTTCGAATCAGTCGAGCGACATTATCTTTTCATCGGTTGCGTAACGCTGTGTGGAAGTTACCTGGTCTTTCGCTCCGCACGGAGCTTTAGGTCTTCTCGGTCACGGTCATTCCCTCCCTTCTCTACGTTTGCGAAACGTGGACCCCCCCTAATGGAACATCTTCGCCGGTTAGAAACATTTAGGCTGGCCTGCCTACGATCCGTCCTGGGTTTAACCAGGCTGGATTGCGTGAGGAGCTCACATATGCTTGAAAGATCTGGACAAAGTCCCATCGGTGAGCTCCTCCAGCAGGCAAGGATGTGTTGGCTGGGTTACATAGCCCGCATGCCCAGTCACCGCATGTCTAAACAGCTTTTTTTGGCCGGATCGAGGGGGCTAAAAGGGCGCGGCACGGGCTAGAGAAGAGATGGAGTGATGTGGTACAGGAGGATGTGGAGCTGAGTGGACTTGCCGATGACTGGTACCAGTGGTGTCAAGATCGGCCTCTGTGAAGGAGGCTCGTGAAGGACGCTCCTGGGCAGTTCGAGGCAGTAGCCCTCCAACAACAACGAAGGGGGGAGGAGCGACACTCACAATAATGAGCGGAGCACCGGGTAGCTAAAGCACAGCAAGTTGGCACAGTAGGGGGCACAGGTGGTGCATCAGCCAGTCATCTCAGTCAGTCAACCCTTGGAACCTGGGTCTGCCCCGTGACCTCCTGCCCGCGGGCGTTCGACACTTCACGTGGCCTCAACGTGCACATAGCCTGGGACAAGCGTCGCGGTGACGTCACCGCCACTTAGTGGCGAATGGCGGTGGTTGTTGTTGCTGCAGCAGTTAGCGCACTGCGTTATGAACCCAGCACCCCGAGTTCGACTCCCGCTCACGACCAATAACAGTGGCGAATATTTTAACCGGTGTTGAGCCTCTCTCCTCTGTATGTGTGTTTCATAAAGGAACGGCACGCAGATCGGAAACCTTGGTCGGGACATGGGCTACGACTTTGACTTCCAGGAGACGCGCTACCTCAACAACCTGACGTCCGTTCTGCCCGTGAGCCGCCGACAATACCTGCACAGCACTCGCTCGCCGTCTCGGCAACAGCGCCCGCGAAAGGATAAACATTGAGTGGGGGGCGAGGAGTGCGTGGTGCGGTTTATATACACCAAGACCTCGGCCATTGCGTGTCAGATTTATTGAGGGTACAGTTCACCAATCGCGCGAGACCTCAACTCGTCGCTCTTCAACCTGGAGCGGCGAGTTGACACTTCCTTTTAACGGGGGGGGGGGGGGGGTCATGCAGGAAGTAGCTGCCTGGGCTGAGTTCCGAAGCACGCTGCGTCGTGCAGTGCGAGTCACTTCACTGGTAACACCAGCTTCGGGACATCGAGGGCGGCCGAGGTGAACATTCTGCGAGAGCGAATTCATACATTCATCTGCTAAAGAGAGACATAACTCAAAAGTCAAAGGGCTCCACTCATCTCGCATCTTACATACCAAGGCCGCGCTGTCAGACATGCGTTAGAAGCCTCAGTAAAAATATAACATTTAAAGTTCACATAGTAGGCGTACTCCAGTGATGTGATTGCAGTTACGATGGTAACAGTCCTCAAACTTGCTGCAGTAGCACAACAACAAATCTGAATCCTTATTTATCCTGGAGAAATCCGATGAGCTATCAAGCTCTTTTTCACAGATGTCCAGTAAGGGCGGGTCAGAAAGTTACAACAACAAACTACAAAAAACAAACAACGATAGGAGTGCAAAGCATAGGAAAGGTAAGCAATTCACTCAAAGTAAATAAATACATTTAAACTAAACTTTTTATTTGAAAGCCCACTGAGCTATTCTTTTTCAGAAGCGACCTGGCCACAAATGATAGCTCAACGAAGTGGCTTATCACAGGTACATTTATAGCAGCAGGTGAGTAGTCGGTTTATTCATAAGCGGCTTTACCCAGGATGCTTTGCGATGTCAGGTCAGCGCTCTGACCTCCTCTCGTGACTTCTCCCCGGCCATCTTTTCAAGTGTGCTCTGTTTGGTCCACTCGTTCCAGGGAGACCAGATCATCACCGAGTGCATCTACAACACCACCGGCCGTAACACCACCACCGCTGTAAGTTGTCGCGAGTCGTCAAGGATCGATTCTCACGCACCGTGAGCGCGACTGTCCATGTTTTTACTCGACAAATCATTATGCCGCTCAAGTTAAAGCCCTCCGGGTTAACCTCTGCTCTATTTAGAAGTCGCTCCTCTGCTGCTGATCCTGCAGTTCGGAACTCCTTCCCTCGTCGCATCAACCCTGGTGGCTCCATACCCCGATTCAAATCCGGGATTAACACTTTTCTTTTCTCCTGACCAATTCATGTTAACCCTGTTACTCTATTCCCAGCCTCACGGTACTGAAGTCTGCTGCCCCGCATTCCCTTTCCTCCCTAACCTCCCTCTTACCAACTCACCCCATTATTTTATGATCCACACATCACTTGCAGCCATCTCTATCGTTCTATGCATATGTATATAAGTCTGCCTGTATTCATAGAGGCGGTGGCCTTAACCTGCATCGCTCTCCTCGACTGTGTGCTGTTTGTGTGTGCGTTGGGTGTTGTTGTAACGTTCTCACCCTCCCTTACTGGACATCTGTGAAAAAGAGCTTTACAGCTCATCGGATTCCTCCCGTATAAATAAATATTCCGATTGTATGTCTCCTCACTCCTCCTTTCCCCTCCGGCCCTCCCGTTGTCAGGGAGGACTGGGCACAATGGACGAGATGTGCCTCTCCTTTTTCTACTACTACCCCAAAGTGAACGTCGGGATCTGTCGCAGCGTCTACAACGTGACGACCATAGGTCTGTTGCTGGGATACAACGTGTCTACGTAAGTGCGCGCGTGCGTGCCCTTCCCTCGCTTGGCCCTGCAGACGAGTGCTGTTGGCCGAGCTCCTATTGTGGCCACTACAGCAAATGATGTGCAAACGGTGGCAAGCATCGATTACCATCTGTCATGGACCCATCTAAATGCCGTCAAATTACTTCCCCGACACGCACACGGGTGGCGCTGAAGCGGTAACAAATTTGGCACGTTTGAATCAAGTGACACTATTCGTAGTTGGCTCTGTCGGGGGGAGGAGGGTTTACGACACATAAAAAAAAAAACATTTTAGAACTGCTTTATGGGTTTAGTTTGCTGTCCTTCCCCCGCGCACGTCCAAATAGCACCGTTGGCTACGTACGGTGCGAAAAAGTTCAACATACTGTACAGGACATAATCCAAAAACCCCAATAATGAACCAATGTAAAGTTTCCTTCAGTGCCCCCCCCCCCCCCCCCCAGTGTTGTACACAACCCAATCGAGTAGGCCTACTCATTTAAGGTTTACGGCTCGTTAGGCAGGGGAGGCACAGATGCGATTCAGGGCATGCAATCGAACCCCAGGTTGCTGGGATCGTGGCTGCCCTTCATTAACATAAATGATTAGTAATTGATAGTGAACCGATATAGTGCCACGATCATGGCTCTCTAACAGCCTGTCGCTTAAACATGCCCTTATCAGCCTCTATGATCAATGAAGCTGCCAGCGATTGTTTTGAAGATATTTATGTTCATTTAATAACTCATTTCCCGTCTCTTTTATCCCCGTTTTACACAGAAAATTCCCATATGCCATCCTGGACCCTGCGTACAGTGGTCAAACCATCAACTCAATTTACGACAGCGTAAACTGGACCGAGCAGCTGATCCGCACTGTTGAACGCACTGCCTACACCACGCCTCAAGAAATCACCATCATAGAGCTCGTGAGTATACCCTCTCTCCACTCCATCCGCATAGTCACAACTCCACCCGCCATTCCATCACTTGCCGCTTACACCCTCCTCCACCCCTCGCCACCGACACCACCACACCGACTTTCACCGCCGCTTCAGTACTCGCACTCTTTTGGCTCTCCGCAGATCCCTTATCCCCGTGGGTGTATGCACATCTCTGTGGGTGTGTGAGTGCAGGCCAATAGCAGTATATTTTACGACCAAATTCCCGAGATTCCCGTGGATTCCACAACTGCACCTTGCATTGCCACCACCACCACCACCGCCGCCGCCACCACCGCCGCCGCCACCACCGCCGCCGCCACCACCGCCGCCGCCACCACCGCC
>JAAXLI020001218.1:28848-66952 GCA_014621495.2 Entosphenus tridentatus | reverse complement strand
CCACCGCCACCGCCGCCACCGCCACCACCGCCACCACCGCCACCACCATGGCTACGACGTTGAAGGGAAGCGCACCCGGGATGAATGCCGCCATCACCACAATCCTGCCGGTGATCCTCCTGCACCTGATGGGGACCGCTCTGCGCGTCGTCTGAAGGGGGAACGGGGAGATCCTCCGTTAGTGCTGATGTCCACCCTCTCCCGCAGTCTACCACCCCTTACTTTGCCGCCAACCACCCCGCATCACTTAATTTGCTTTGCCTTGCCACCTACGTCAATCACCCGCACGACTTCAGTCATCACTGAGTCGGCTTCACCATCCGATTGCCTGACACGTTGAGATGTTGTTAGCTGACATTTATCATGCACTGAGCTGAAATTTCAGGTCTGAAAATTCAGTCTCCCGAAATTTGAGTGGTGCCTGAATTTGCCCAAGGTAGTGCACGCCGATGACATACATTTTTTTATGCAATCGTTACGCTTGTTTCACGGGGATCGACATTTATCGCTGCATATGGGTGTAAATCGGGGAAAGTCTGTGCAACGTGCTTGTTAGTACTGCCGAAGCAATGTAGACAATGTCCGCTATATAATGATTTTCACTTTTTAACAGATTGTTAGAATTTAAAACACGCCATTAAAATGTGTAAAAAAAACACGAAATAAAAGTGACTTCAAATATATACATTAATAAGGTGCACATTTAATGGATATTTTTTTTTTTATAAATGTTTAATCCAGAACTGTGGAGGCGAGGGTTGGTGGATCACACACATGCTTTGAAACTGCTTTTCTGTGAGCGCCGAGGAGGTGCTATATCCTGACTGGCCAGGAGAAGGCAGTGGAGCAGAAATGTGGACGACTGTTCCGTTTAACACGTAGGCTTCCGCGACCAATATCCATTATACCGACTTTTTTTGGGTTAGATCGCGTAAATATATAAATGTGTCGTTAAGCCCGCCACCACCCGAGACAGCAAATTAGTAAAGTGTGTCACGTAACCATAAGATGCCAATTCGTTATTAGTACAGCACACTGGTGTGTTGGGGAGCAAAGCCACAACATCTACACGTTTCGCCAGTAATTACAACTAGCTTCATCAGGCGACAGCCAGATGTTTTCGGTTTGTATGGGATAAAGTAGGGGTGGCCAACATGTAACAAGAGCCAAAAAGTGCTTTTGAGTTCTATGTTTACAGTTTTCGGCACAGCACGGGAGACGCATTATTTGCCACTGTGATAATAAAATCTATGTTATGCCGCTTTGACAGAGCAAACTGGATCTTTTTTTACTTTTTGTCATCGGGAAACACATTCTGCTGCATTACCTCGTTTTTGGCGGTGTTTTCTCGTCATTTACAAATTTGACACCCGTTGAGTTGCTGCGCACGCATGCGTGCACACATTTCAGAATGCAGCCACTGACGACGGATTCAAAGCAGTCGCAAGCTCCCATTTCTGTTATTGGAGCCACCGCCGCCTTTGTCACACTACAGGAGCACTCTGTGTTGGAACTCTGTGTGATGTATGTATGTGGACCTTTCGCACCGTACGTAACCAACCGTGCTGAACGGAGGTGAGGAGGAAGAACAAACTAAACACAAAAAGCAGTTTCAAAGAAGTGAGTTTTCAATCTAGATTAAAAAGCGCACAGCTCCAGTGGCTTCCTGATGTCGGAAGGAAGAGCGTTCCAGACGGGTCTTTCCACGAAACGCGCTCATCCCACCCTGCAAGAGCACTCTGTGTGTTGGAGCTCTGTGTGCTGTATCTATGTGGAACTTATTTTACACCGAACGTAGCCGACCGTGCTAATCGGAGGTGCGGAGGAAGGACAACAAACTAAACACAAACAAGTAGTTGCAAAAAAAATAGTTTTCAATCTAGATTTTAAAGCACGTAGCTCCAGTGGCTTCTTAATATCGGAAGGAAGAGCGTTCCAGACGGCCGCAGAAGCGGACCTGAAAGCGCGCAATGACCGTCTTTTTGACACGTTTGCATGCCTGGTAAGAACAGCGTTGGGCAATACGCGCTGGGTTTTTTTTTGCTTGTTATCATACCGCACATTATTTTCTTAAGTTGCAGGAAGAATGCTGGGCTAATGCTGGAAGAAATCACCCCTATCTTGAATCTCCGCAGATCGCCACAAACCGTGAATTGCAATGGGGAAGCATTCGACAGTATGGGCTGTACAGTATATCCAACCCGATGTCACCACGGTGCTTTTGCCAGACTAGGTGCACCTCGAGGCTATCACAAAAGCTCGCCGCTGCTGGCAGGACGTCACGGGACAGACCTAAGGCGTTATGGGTCGACTGAGATGGCAGGCAGTCGTCACGAGGCCCTTGTTATCCCATTTTCAAACAAACAATGCCAGCACAAACACTCTTAAACCAGTTTTAACCTCTTTTATGCTTACACGCTCCAACAGCTTCAAAAGAGCGGAGGGAGCCAAGACCCTGCGCCGAAATCCGCACGAACCGTGGCAGCAGATGCGGGTACACGGACTCCGATCACCCGATAGGCGGGGCCCGTCAAGAAGTGGCCGAGGAGGGGGGAGTGGAGGGGGTGGACGTAGCGCCTCGTCCACTCACGGGGAGCGGGGAGGTGGGCGTCAGCCCCCACAGATGTAATGTCTCAGTGACAGAATGGGATATTTTGAGATTTTTTGCGTTGTCAGGATTTTTGTTTGGTGTGTATGGTCAGTCAAGGTCATGGGGTATAATGATAACCAACACTGCTCATATCACCAAACGTCGCCAGTAAGCGTAGTGATGACATCATAAGCGCAGGGGGTGAGGCAATCGGTCAGGTGGGGGTCGCATCATTTAATTTGTCTCGCACGGCCGCAAAATGTTACCGCTGTAGTTAAATTTAAATGAAACGTGGAACGTAAACGAAATCATTTGCATGACACGTAAACTTAAACCGTGTTTTAAAAAAGCGTTTTGTTCTCTTACACTTGTTCAAAACATATCTCGTGGTGGTTGTCAAGGGGGCCCCAACTCGTAACTTTGGCCACCTGGGGGAACCAAGGCACCCTCGGCCCCCACGCTCGTTACGCTGCTGAACGTCGCCAATGTTTCCTTGTGGGCCCCACACATCTGACAGGAAGTTTATTAACACGTAACAGGCTTTCGCGATCAATATCATCCATAAAACAGGTTGTTGTTGTTGTTGTTAGATCGCGTAAATAGAAATGTGTCATTAAACCCGCCGCCAACTTACACAGCCAATTAGTAAGATTTGTCACGTAAACAGAACGTGAAAATTCGTTACTAGTGTAGTGGGTTCACTCGTGACATGGACGACGTAGTTGAGGCACAACGTTTATTTCAATACTTGGGCAAGATACAACACTTGAAGGGGTAACGGCCCCTTCACCCGTACTCAACAGGAATGCACCCCGAGCACTATCCCCGACTGATCTACTCCCAGTCCTCCGCTAAGAGTGCTAGGGGAGGCTATCTGATCCGGCCCTGGTTAAGCACGGATCCCGGCACCCAGCCAACCAGACCGGCTCTTACAAGAACATCGGTCGTGAGGCTCAAAGGGCCGCGCCACTGGCTTGCCCTGCCCGGCCCTGAGAAGGACAGCGAGCCAGGGGAGTTCCAGGGCCTATCTGCTGGTTTTCAGTCTTCGCTGGTTAAAGCTTCACACTCGAACCACGAGCCCTCTGGCTCCCCGCCTTTTATACCAATTTCCCCCGAGGGGTGGGGCTATGGGGGATCCCAGCGACCACCCACAGCCCCCCAGGGTTAACCGTTGCGGACGTGGATGTAGACACCCCTGTGTGTGGGTATAGACACCCCTGTGTTTGTCCGCTTCCCCTACCGCAACACCCCTACACTAGTACAGCACACCTGTATGTTGAAGATTAAATGCACAACATTTACAATCATGCCAATGCGTTACTAGTACAGCACACTGGTGAGTTGGAGAGCAAATCCACATTTACAAATCTGAGTATGACGTTTCGCCAGTTATTACAACTAGCTTCATCAGGCGCTAGTTGTAATCTGGCTGTCGCCCGATGAAGCTAGTTGTAATTACTGGCGAAACGTCGTATTCAGATTTGTAAATGTGGATTTGCTCTCCAACTCACCAGTGTGCTGTACTAGTAACGAATTGGCATGTTGTGTTTACTAATTTGCTGTGCCGGGTGGTTTTGGGTTTAACGACGACACATTTATATTTACGCGATCTAACCCCATGACAGAAAGTTGTTACTCGCTCTCCAATGATTAGCGCCCAGGAGCTCAGCGTTAACTATGCACTCCGAATTTTCGATAAATCGCTGCCTCGTAATAATTGACATTTATAAAGTGCAATTAATCCAGGGATATCGGTGCTCCATGCCACCACACATCACTGCGATGATACACTCTGCTGCTCCTGACGCGGTTATCTGGGCTTGACCACCTCAATGTGAAATTGTAGATGTTACTCTGCGTCTATATTAGCAGCCGTACGCAAGAATAAGATCTTGTCTTTTGGATTTCTCTTCACTTGATACAGTAAATTTAGCTGTGACGGTCCCACCTGAAGTTGGAGACTTGTGTTGCCTCCGAAACGTCGTGATTTTTTTACCTACGTGACTTTACCGAAAAAAACCTAAGAGTAAGAAGAAGTGCGCCATGCACGAATTGAGTCGACAATATTAATACTGCAAGGTAGTCGGGAGTCCACTGGTCATAAATGGGAAGCTATTAGGGCTGCAGGCGAAACAGGGTGACGAGTCTTGAGAGAAGGCCGCGGTCGTTTTGACGCCGTGGTTTTTGTACCTCCTCCCGCCTTGATTGTTTTATAAACTCACTTTTTTGTACCACGCCCGTGGAAATATGAGGAGCTCGCTCCGGTGGGAATAGATGCAAACGGTTGCGTCGTCTTGAATTGAAACGGGAGTCGCAGGGTGGTGCCGGACCACTCGCGTTACCCATCAGGTAATTTGTTTAGTTGTTCGTAACCAATCCCACCCTCCCCCAAAAAAGAATAATGTAGAATTACAAAAGCCGTGTAAAATAAGGTTGCAGGTAAAATCACGCAATGTTTTGTGAAGTGTGCTTTTGTGTCCGTGTAAAGAGAGGCGTCGTGGTGGTTCTCACGCTCCAGAATCCCATGTTTTTCCAATTACAATTATAATCATAAAATATTGTGTACAGCACCTTTCATTGAAAGATCACGCGGTGCTGCGCGAGTATAAATTACAACGCTTCATAATTCAACGAACAAAACTTATCTAGTGTTTATCCAGCACAAGAAGATAACACGAGGATTAAAGAGATTAGGTCAAGTGCTCGACAAAGCGACGCGGCACGAGGCGTGAGTTCTCGCGGATACGGCTGAAGGGGAACGAGGGCGCTCTACAGATGGGGGGGCTGTAGAGGGGGTAGAGAGGGGCGGGGCGGAGGGAAAGAAAGGGGGGAGCCCTCATGGCAGTCAACCCTCGGAGCGAAGTTTCGTTCTAGGGATGCAGAGGAAGATCGGAATCAGTGGAACGCAGATTCCGAGGTGGAGCACGAAGGGGAGATGCAAGTACGTCCCCGTAGACAGGTGCTGGCTGCAGTGCCCCTCCACTGTTTTGTAGGTGAGCAACAAGATCTTGGCGAGGTTCACTTATTCCTGTGCTGTCTGTATATGTTGTGTGCAATGCGGTTCGCGCTCATCGCCCAGCCAGTCGGGTCGGATACACGCACATCAATGTTCATGTAAACTAAAAAGCGGTTCTTGAATGGAGTTGCAACGTCTAAACCTTGACAATGCATTGAAATGTGGTACGTGTCGACTTTAACGAACAACGCTTTTAACTTCTGACGATTGGTTTCTTATAGGTTCGACCGGGGGATCGGCAAAAACTTTCACGGAAGAAGTAGAGGAAGAGCCATTCGATTTGTCTTTCACCAAAATAGCTATGGAGCCGTATTACACGCACACCTACCTGTACACATACGCAAACACAGCAGCAGCAGGTGTACAGCAGATGACAAACAATTTATGTTTAACACGTAGGCTTTCGCAACCAAAATCATCCATGAAAGAGTTTTTTTTGGGTTAGATCTTGTAAATATATAAATGTGTTGTTAAACACGCCACCACCCGACACAGCCAACTAGTAAGGTTTGTCACGTAAAACAGAACGTTGCCAATTCGTCACTAGTACAGCACACCGGTGTGTTGGAGAGCCAAGCCACAACATTTACAATCTGAGTAAGACGCCTCGCCAGTAATTACAAATAGCTTCATCAGGCGACAGCCAGATTTGTGGAAAAGTCCGCCTGTTTCACGATCTAACCCAAAAAACCTCTATTATAATTATAAACAATTTCTGACTTAAATAGGCAAAATAGGTGATGGAATATGTCCCCCCCTCCCCCCCCATTTAGTTATTCTTTAACAATACAGTTGGACTGTTGTACATTTTGTTGTCACCAGGACATTCCATAGTGACTCAATCCCAGCCATATTTAATAAACAATCTTTCTGTTAAATTACAATTTTATTTTTTTACAAATTTGAAAACGGCTGCTCTCAAGGGGGAAGCCAAAGAGCCGCTTGCAGCTCCGGGGCCGCAGGTGACCCCCCACCAGTGCCGGATGAAGCTAGTGCGGGGCCTGTAGCATATGTTATAAAAGGACCCGAAATAAAATAAAAACAAGTAAATATTAAAACACACATTTTTTTCCTTGCATAGTAAAGTAATTGTATTTTTTCATTTGCAATACAGCCAGATAATACGACAAATCGCTAACCTCAAACACGCAGTCGTTCGTAAAAGTTGAAGGCGGTATAGTACTATAGTAATAGAGCAAGTGCAGAATCGCTGAACCGGAATTGATAGCTTGAAATCATTTAGCGCAGGGCCCTTGAAAGTGTGGGGCCCGTAGCTACTACATATGTAACTACTATATATGTAGTAGCTACTACATATGTGGTAGCTACTACATGTGTAGCGACTTTTGTTACTAGGATCATCCGGCACTGCCACCCGGGGTAGACCGTGCAGGTGTAACGCCAATCCGAGCTGCTACACCCTCCGACGCCCGGCACAGCCACACAAAAAGCAAGTCGTCGCACAAATCAAGTCGTTACCTCGGAGATAATGTGCCAATCGAGTACGGTTTTCAGAAGAAAAAAAACCGGTTACGTTGAAAAGCAAGCAAAATGTGTGCGTCGTTTTTTTGTCGGAAATAAAACGGTACAAACAAACGAACTCAATTGGCCACATTAGCCCACGTGACAACTTCATTTGTTTGGCTTTCGTATGTATGTTGAACTTATTTAGCACCGCACGTAGCCAAACGTGCTAATATGTCGAGTAGTGGACAGCGCTAATTGTCTTCATGTTTAGTTGTCTTGACAGGGTATAGCCCGCAATAAAGCAATTATGAATAATTTGTCATATAGGTTTTTTTGGGATAGATCGCGTAAATATATAAATGTGTCGTTAAACCCGCCACCAACCGACACAGCCAATTAGTAAGGTTTGTCACGTTAATAAAACATGCCAATTCGTTACTAGTACAGCACACCGGTGTGTAGAGAGAGCAAATCCACAATATATACAATCTGAGTACGCTCATCATTGGATTGTGATGGCAGTGTTGGGTTTGGGGGGTGGGTGAATCGTTACACCTTTACTAAGAACCCCTAAAGCACAAATCAGCACCAGACAATGTTGGCTTTACGACGCTGATGATTCCTAATGATGACAAAATATGGCCATGTTTTTTTTGACTCTATCAATTTGGCCTAAAACACGGCTCTGTGCAAATGACGCACGCGGTGTGATAATGGCACGTGACAGGCACGGTACAACGAGAGCAGACCATGCAGTGTGGTCACGATCGCTGGGTGTGGTGTCTTTTAAAAAATAAATCACAGCTTCTCATTGTTTTACAGCTCGCGTCTTGATTTTCGAGAATTGGCCCAAGGCAGCCGCCGCGACTGCCCTGGTTGCTTTGTTTTGACCGTGAAGCTGACAGGTGGACGTCACAGCAAGCGCGAGGAAGCGCATTGCATTGCGCGTGGACAAAGCGCTCAGCCTTATGTAGACCACCAGCGCAAAAAGAACTGTACGTGCGGCCATTCTGCCGTTTTTCAAACCACCAATTGAAAATATTGGCTGTGGCCAACGAGACGGGCCGGCAGTGGAACAAAGACACAGCTGTAGAGCGGTTTTGCCCTTTGATCGGACTCATCAGTCCAGTACAGGTATCACTTACTCATTGCTGCCATATGACTCTGAGAGCCTCGCATACGGAGCAGAGGGCGTTTACCGTCACACTATGGCAGGGGTCAGCAGCCTGCGGCTCCGGAGACGCATGCGGCTCTTTGGATGCCCCCTTGCGGGGAGCTGTTTAAAAATAAATGAACAAAATTCATACTCTTAGGTAAAAAAATCAATAATATAAATAAATAATATTAGAAACAATTTTTTTAATAAAATGCTAAATCACGATCTTTCGGAGGCAACACAAGCTTCCGTCTTCAGGTGGAACCGTCACAGCACAATTGCTGTATCAAGTAAAGAGAAGTCCCAAGAGACCCGACCTTATATATTCTGGTTAAGGGGGGGAGGAGCCAGGGTGGGCCGCGGGAGAGGAGTTGTTATGAGATGGTTAGGACAAAAAAAATGCAATTGATGAAATATGGCAGAGAAATGTGGAATGTCTTGGTGACAACAAAATGTACGACAGTCCAACTGTATTGTTATAGAACTAAGGGGGGGGGGGGGGAGAAAAACGAAAGAGACGAGTTATATTCCATCACCTATTTTGTTTATTTAAGTCAGACCTGCTGTATACCTGCCGCCATGTTTGTGTACAAGTCGCTCTCTCTCTCTGCGTGTGATGCGGCTCTCGAACTAAATTGGTCAAAGACAAAAACAAAACAAAATGTCTCTTCGTCTTCTTCATCTTCTTCCTTCGAAAGGTTGCCGACCCCTGCACTATGGCAACAGTAATTAAAATATGTAAATTGACCAAATATATTTGTTGATAAACCCAATCAATTGGCATATTTGCCCATGACGTGCAACTTAGTCTGATTGGCTAAGTCGGGTGGTGAGGGTTAAAGTGAATGATTTGCATTATACCTATCACACGGTATAACCCGAAAAGAAACGAAGTAAGGAATCATAATGGTCGTGAAAGACTACGTAGGTAAAGTGAGAGGAGTTATTGGTGTGGTGGTCTTGAGTAAATTGAACGTTTTCCCTGTGTTCAGCATGCGGAGTGTCGCTTTACAAAGACAAAGATCCCCCGTATAGGCTTAACCGACTCTTGGTGCAAGTGCTGTTAGGGTACACCTATGAAGGCTGGAACGGTCCACGAGGGGACGGGTGGCCGGCACCACGCCCGACTGCCTTTGTCTCCCCACAGCAACGATGCTTACACACCGCACTAGGTACTCATTTGAGGCTGAGTCGACCTAGGGGAACCCCAAGACCGATTCAGACAATCGTGTTGGTCGTGAGCGGGAATCGAACTCAGGTGGCCGGGGTTCGTAGCTCAGCGCGCTCACCGTTGTCATATCGTTCCCCGCTACGCACCAATCAGCATACACAGTCCTCGCACACACACGCACACTGAGAAATGTAGTTACTCGCTTAGTGACTCATCCACTCACACTCGAGCAAACGCGAGCGAAGTTGTTCACTCGCTCACGCACGCACTCGTTAAATTGTGAGTGAATTATTAATCACGCACTCGCCATATTCGGTCATTCATTCACTCCCTTGCTCGTGAATTAAATCGCTCACTTGCCCGCTCGTGGAAGGCTCATTCAAATCTGGAATTCACTCGCTCATTGGACGAATTCAACGTCGTACTCGCTCAATAATCGCTCGCGCACTCTTTCATTCACATATTTATCTATCCCTCCAAAACAACAACTTACCAACTCATCCACCCACCCATAAATTCATCCATCTACCCATCCCAGAAACAAACTCGTCCGCTCAGAAGCTCACTCATTGATCTACTCTCCCATAAACACACTCACTCAGCCACCCACCGAGAATCTCGCTCACTAACTCAGCCAACCCGCAACCTCACTCGCCCATATCTCCACCAAGCCAGCAACTCATTCACCCGCTCATTTATTCCCTTACTCGTTCGATTCATTCATTAATCCTTTCAGCTTCTCACCTTCTCCAAGCCGCTCCTCACCCCACCCACCCCCCATCAAGGTCAACCAACCCGACGCACCCACGCCCCATCACATCCACCCACCAAGCTGCAGATATAATCAATCGCATCTTGCGTCCACCTTTCACTCCTCCACTGGTTGAAGCAGGTGCGTTCCCGTGTTCGACCGGTCTCGCACTTCTTACAACGACACGTTATGGAACAAAGTTAATGAATAGAACGGTATTATTGTTTGATTTAATCTGTTCCTTATTTCCCCCAGAGCGACGCTCGTGATTATATTGTTGTTAAGTGTTTGTACGGCTGATGTAGACGCAGAGCGACAACTACAATTTGACATTCAGGTGATCAAGCCCACATAACCGCGTCAGGGGCAGTAGCGGAGTGGTATCGCTTCAATATCTCCGTCGTATTTGTGGATCGGGACATCGCGTCTTTAAGTGTTCTTAAGTAAGATACGCACGGGCGAATCGCCAGCGCAGGTGAAAGTGCGAGCTCTGTGTGGTTTAAAAAAATGAAGTGTTCAGTCAGCTTAATATGTAGGCTTTCGCGACCAATATCATCCATACTACTGTGTGTTTTATGGGGTTAAATCGCGTAAAGATAAATGTGTCGTTAAACCCGCCACCACCCGACACAGCCAATTAGTAAGGTTTGTCATGTAAACAGAACGTGCCAATTCGTTACTAGTACAGCACACCGGTGTGTTGAAGAGCAAAACCACAACATTTACAATCTGAGTACGACGTTTCGCAAATAATTACAACTAGCATCATCAGACGACAGCTAGAAACAGGATTTGTCCACAAATCTGTCTGTCGCCTGATGATGCTAGTTGTAATTACTGGCGAAACGTCGTACTCAGATTGTAAATGTTGCGGATGTATTCTCCAACACACCGGTGTGCTGAACTAGTAACGAATTGGCACGTTCTGTTTACATGACAAACCTTACTAATTGGCTGTGTTGGGTGGTGGAGGGTTTAACGACACATATATTTACGCGATCTAACCCCCAAACAACCTGTATTATGGAGGAGAACTTTACAAGCCCGAATGTGACAAACAAGTTGGTGCTGCTGCTGCGTTGGCAGTGGTACACAAGCAGAGTTAGCAACAACAGCACCAACACACTCAACACGTCTGTCAGTAAAGTTGTAATGTGGCCTTATACGGAAAATTATATTTTAAGCGATAGCACGTAAACGATGCACGTACTATGAAGGTCCATTGCCCGAGACGTAGCCTATTATAGATTGTTTTACCTTTTAAGGTAACCTAATTGGGTGATCACCGGATCTCACAATAATATTTATTTCTGAACTTTATTCGCTCTTTGTTTACACGTTTACATGTTAACTTGTTCAGAAATGTTTTTCTGCAAACGTTGTCAAGTAAAATTAAAAACCAAACATACCAGGGAGGCACTGTGCATTTCTTACCGGGGGTGAACTCTGCCATTGAACCATCCGAGGTCGATAAAATTGCTACCGTTTTGTGGGAACTCAACAGTGGCCGTCGCATATATTGACTTTCCATTGGAATGTGGAATTGTCATCGCAGGATGATGAACGCGCAACTCCGACCATTCACCTGTTAATTTATCTTCGGGGGGGGGGGGGGGGAGCACCTTTGTGCGTGTGTTTGTTATAATAAGTACTCAGTGTCAAATAACGTCACACACCAACATGGATCACCTGTGCTTGCTCCACGAATTCATTCAAAAACGAGTGTATCTGTACCGTGCAGGGAGGCACAGCGAGACGTTGGAGACACAGAGAAGCGGGCACAATGAAGAGGACAATTGCTGTGATGGTGATGATGTCGATGATGGTGATGGAGATGATGTCGCTGATGGTGATGGGAAGCAGCGAGACTACTTTGCGTGGCCCGGACTCCCCGTGTGCTATGAATCCTGACGCCGACCTCCCGTTCACCGTCGAATTATCTCCGGACAAATTCCACCTCTCGTGGGCGTTCGACGGCGACCAGATCGTCCTGGAGGCTCGGGTTCGCACCCGGGGCTGGGTCGGCCTGGGGCTGAGCTCCACGGGAAAGATGGCCGGCTCTGACGTGGTGGTCGGATGGGTGGACAGCGCAGCCGCTACGCATCTCGTGGTGAGTGGCAGATGACGCGGTCCTCACTAGGAGAGACTAGTGGGCTGGGTTCCATCCCTGCATGGCCGCGGTGTCAGGACACGGTCGTATTTACCTTGATGACCACCACTAACCATGATCATCCATTGTTGTCGCCAACATCATCATCATCACCAACGAGTGACGATCATCAGCTGAGCTCCACGGGAAAGATGGCCGGCTCTGACGTGGTGGTCGGGTGGGTGGACAGCGCAGCCGCTACCCACCTCGTGGTGAGTGGCAGGCGGTAGGCAGCGCGGAACCCTCACTCGGATACCACGCAGCGAGCTGGACGTTTGGGGGGCGCAGTGGTGCAGTGGTTATCAGATTAGCGCTAAGATATCGGTGTTTTTCACTCATTTCCAGAAGAGGGGGGGGGCGGCCACTTTCGCCGATGAGACATCGTCAGTGTGAGGGCCGCCGCACGTTTGACACCATTGGGGGTTTGACAGCAGCACGATGAAGATGAAGGCGGTGGTGTTTTCACTCTTTGTGTATTGTGTCGGGGGACGCACTCAAGGCCACCAGGGGCCGCCAGTGGCCCCTGGTGCAATGAAGAACTCTGCGCTCTATGAACCAGACTGACGAATTGAGATTGATTCCGGGCCACGGCTAATATCGTTGTCGAGTGATATCTGAACCGGTACTGGGCTTCACTTGCAACTGACCAGCTTGGTGAAGTATGGTCAAACCACCCCAAGACGGACGTGGCAGGCGGAGGTCTTCATCTAGCAGTGGAATGACAGATCACTTTCGATTATTATTGTATTGTTCATAATAAACGCTTTTTGGGTTAGATCGCGTTATTTATAAATGTGTCGTAACCCTCCACCACCCGACACGGCCAATCAGTAAAAAAGTGTCACGTTGACAACAGACAAATAGTTCACTACTTTAGTCCACCGGTGTGTTGAAGAGTGAATCCACAACATATACATTTATTATGAATAATATTGGACCTGAAAATCAAATTTCCCTGTATAAGAATAGGATTTTCCCTTTATAGCAATAAAACCGGTTTTAAAATATAATAATAGGGGTTTTCCCCTTTTTTCTGGCAACAAAACTGAAACCTTTTTACAAGGATTCATGTCTGCATTAACCACAATACTTGCAGTCAAAATGCAAACAAAAACACAATATGATAATATATGCATTGTCCTTGAAACTGATTGGTCCACACCAGAGACAGCTTTCTTTTGAGCCTCGTATCAATTTGTGCTCGACCAGATGACGCCAAAAGGCGTACAGCTCAAAGACAATGCACTATCAAAGTAATGAGGGCTCGGGGTAAGCATCTACATCATTAGACCTCCTGTCTCTGGTGTGGACCAATCAGCTTCAAGGACAATGCATATATTATCAGTGTGTTTTTTGTTTGCATTTTGACTGCAAGTATTGTGGTTAATGCAGACATGAATCCTTGTAAAAAGGTTTCAGTTTTGTTGGCATAAAAAAAGGGAAAACCCCTATTATTATATTTTGGTACTGGCAAAGGAGGTCTAATGATGAGGTGTTAAAATGTCCAAACACCATGTTCGCCTTTTGGTGTTCTCTGGTCTAACACTAGTTGAGACTAGGTCCTACAGAAGACTGTCTCTGGTGTAGATCAATCAGTTTCAAAGACAATGCCTGCATTACCAGCGCATGTTTGTGTTTGCGTGTTCACCACAGGTAGTGTGGTTAATGCAGACATGATTCCTCGCAAAAGGTCTCTGTATGGTGTTTGAACAAATGTTTTATTTATACTTTGATACTGGCAAGGAATGACTCAATTTCCCAACACAATAATACGGGTAAACCGTAATAGTTGACAGGAATGTGTGAGCGTATGATCATCACTCAACCGAACCTGATTGTGCTTTATGTTGCATCTTATGGAGCAGTGTCGGATAGGATCGAAACGCTCTGGCACAGATCTTGACCGCAATTCCCTAATCTTAGCATAATGCGTGGATTGTACAGCAGTTGCGACTGTTCCGGACAGAATTATTATTTGGTTCGGAGGAGAAAAGCTACACTTCTTCGACGCCTGATTATCCAAAGTTGTAATTCAATGACAGATCAGACGCAATGAGCACTCTAAGCCTTGCGTGCTCCGGGTAACCTCAATGGGCGCTCACTAACAAGGATGGCTAACAAAGAAAGTGGGGTCATTGTCTTACCATTGAATGCGCTGCTGATCTCCGTATCTCTAACGCTGGTCCCCTCTTGAACCCGTGTGTCCCGGGATGCGGCTGTGCGGTCAGGACGGACACATCGAGGGGGAGCGGAGCCTGGTGCGGGACGCGAGCCAAGATTACAAACTCGTGCGGCTCAGCGAGAACGGCACCCACACGGTCATGCGCGTGGTGCGCGCGCTGCGCACGTGCGACCCCAACGACAGGGACATCACCGTGCGTGTTGCACACACACACACGTGTACACAAACATACGTGTACACACACACACACGTGTACACACACAAACGTGTTCACACACAAACGTGTACACACAAAAACACGTGTACAAACACACTTGTTCACACGTGTACACACGTGTACACACGCGCATGTGTGCACACGCACACGTGTACACATATACACACGCATACACAGAGACACGTGTGCATACACACACGTGTACACTTGTGTACACATAGACACACACGTGTACACATAGACACACGTGTACACATAGCCACAAAGACAAATATCCCCCGTATAGCCTTAACAGGCTTTTGAGGTAAGTTCTGTTAGCGAGCACCTATGAAGACAGACACTGCACACGAGGGAGTGAGTGGTTACCAGTACCACGCCCGACCGCCTTTGTCTCCCTAGTGGCGATGTTTACACACCGTACCAGGTACTCATTTGAGGCTGAGTCGACGGACACACACACATGTACACATGTACACACGCCATTAATACCAACGTTTTTGTATGTATGTTGAACTTCTTTCGCGCCGTACGCAGCCAACCGTGCGAATCGGAGGTGCATCAGTGGCACTGGCAGCGAGGACCTCTTTGACCTTTTGACCTCTAACAGAAAGCCATCTGCGGCAGGAGGACACGATGCGCCTGATCTGGGCCTGTGAGGATGACGATCCGAAGAGCGAGGCGGAGATTTCCTACCACGGCCCGATGGATCGGAGCACGAAGAGCCTTCAGCTGTTGAGTTCCAGGCCACGCTCCCAGCCAGAGCTGCCCCAAGACCGGTCCAAGTTCGACATCGTGCAGGACAAGGTACACCCGCCACACAATGCTGATAATGAATTATTACATTGTATCATTTATGAATATACTACGGCATGATGATGGCCATCCCACGCAATGTCAGTCAATGTGTTGGGGGGGGGGGGTAGCGGTTCGTGCTACGCTGTGCTACGAACCCGGCAGCCGAAGTTCGATTCCTGCTCATGGCTAATACCAGTGACGATTATCTCAACTCGGTTCTGGGCCTCCCTTAGGTCGACTAAGCTTCAAATTAGTACCTGGGGCGGTGTGTAAACATTACCACTGGGGAGACAAAGGCGGCCGGGCGTGGTGCTGGCAACCACCCAACCCATCGTGCGCAGTGTTTGCCTTCATAGGTGCTCGCTAACAGAACTTACCACAAAAGCCTGTTCAGGTCGTATTTAAAGGTACTGTTCAGCATCGAAAGATGTGCGCCATCATGTGACGATTAAAATTGATTACGATGATGATCGTAATTACAAAGTGATGATCCTCTTCTGTTGAAAGTTCCCGATCCCTCCCGCCTCTACGTTCTACGCGTGCAAGATCTTCTCCCTCCCGAACCTGAGCAAGAAGCATCACCTCGTCGAGGTGAGACAGGAGCAGAGCAGGTGTCCCGCTTGCTCGTCCTGAAGGTGGCGGTGACATTTCCCAGCACCCGGCTCGTGGCTTGCAAGGAAACAGAGAGCACTGTCCCACACACCGTAGAAAAAACTGAGCCATTGTTGAGTTTTTTTTTTTAGTGACAGTGATTGAATAAGGAAGAAGGGCCACTGTCTGAAACGTCGACGGCCACGTTTTTCTTTTAGCGCTACGGTCTTCTTGATGAATATTTGTTTTTATTACTGTTTTGTGTGTTAATGCACCACAGCCAAAGCTGCAGCATCGCCAGATCATTTGTATCATCGTGATAATGAATTCATAATTGCCAGCCCTTAATTCTCTGCTAAATTAACTTTAATGCGCTAGTGTTGCATGCAGCCTGTGTTTGATCGGAGAAATACTAACAGAAATATTGTTCCGTGTAACATTATTTCAGGAAAATTAAAACTGCAACGGATCTAGTGAATGTAACATTACATACGTGATGGCTATTGTGATTTGACTACAGTATATTCGTTTCAGAATATACAGTACTAGCAACCCACACGTCCTTTGGAGGGCAGCACAGCAAAACCCATTGTTGTACTGCTCTTCACTTATTCAATGCTCCCACGCCTATGCTCCCCACCTCCATCAGGAAGCCAGCACTCCATCAACCCCGTGTGGTGACGCGGGGATGCCCTCGTCAACATATACGTTATGATCCCGAGATGACAATGTTGGTGACGGTGGCGACAATTATCTTATTCTTCTCACGAATAGCTGATGCAGGCGCAGAGCGCAATCAAGCCCAGACAACCGAGTCAGGAGCAGCGGAGTGGCATCGCCATGATGTCTCCTTCGTATTTTGTGGATTAGAGGAAATCGCGTCGTTATGGTGTTGTTGTACTATCTGTTCTGGACGACGACAGCGGCGATGACGACGATGACGACGATGACCGTGTGTGTACGTGTAGGTTGAGCCGATCATCGACCCAGGCAGCGAGGCGTTGGTCCACCACATTGTCGTGTACGTGTGCCCGGACACCGTGAACGCGTCCCACGTGGGGGTCACGCAGCAGTGTTACGTCACCCAAGAAGCCGACTCCTTCTCCACCTGCACCTCCGTGCTCGCCGCGTGGGCCATTGGCGGCGGGGTACGTGGTAACCCTCTGTGTGTGGGGGGGGGGACGGTAGCGCAATGGTTAGCGCGATGCGCTACGAACCTGGCAACCCGAGCTCACGGCCAACACCAGTGCCGATTATCTGAACAGATCCTGGGGTTCCCCTAAGTCGACTCTAGCCACCCACCCACCCACCCCGTCGTGTGCCGTGCTGGCCTTCGTGCACACTATCAGCACTTGCTCCAACAATCTGTTAAGGCTATACGGGCGATATTTGTCTTTGTGTGTCTTTGTATATACCAAACGTGTGTCAATGTGCTAGGGTTGCCACTTTGTCGACACAGACTAAACTTGGGTATATGTACATCTCAGCCGTTGTTGGTCTATTAAAGCTGTGCAGTCATATTCTCTACACAACACCGCCGGACAGGTGGCAGCCAGTAGCGTGACTCGCGTGGGGGGTAGGGGTGCTTTGTCCCCCCCCCTCCTCCCGCCCGGGTGGTCAAAGCTACGAATTGTGGGGTTCCCTTGACAACCACCATGAGATGTTTAAAATGTTAGACTGTGAGGATAATGAGAGGAGCCGCGATGTAGAGATGTGGTGCCACGGCCTCGAAGCAACTCTGCAAGCGCCGCGACCCCCCATGGCCCCCACACTGAGCACACACACGCAGCGCACACACGTAGAGTCCTGGCAGGGGATTTACTGATAATTGTTTTTTTACCATTTTATCTGGCAACAAAACTGACAACTTTTTTACGAGGAGTCATGTTTGCATAGACCACAATACCTGCAGTCATAATGCAAACAAAAAACACAACTCTGATAATGTATGCACTGTCCTTGAAGTTGATTGGTCCACACCCGAGACAGCTTTCCTTAGAGCCTAGTCTCACATGGGTTGGACCAGATGACGCCAAAAGGCTCACAACTCAAAGACAATGCACCATCAGAGTATGAGAGCTCGGGGTAAGCATTTACACCATTGGTACCTCATTTGCCAGTAAAAAATATGATAGGGGATTTACTGGCACAACGGGTTTTAATCCGAAGGGTCTCTAGGAGGAACGTCCCACGGTTTCCCAGTGCCAGGAGATTGGCCGACCCTCCCAGGACAGGTTACATTGTGGTGCCCCTGATTTAGCTTAATAATGCATGGGCGCAAAAAGGTTCACCGGGCCAGCCGCAATGAGTCATGCATGACATCTGGAGGGGCTCGGGTGGAATATTAAGCGAGAAGGGCAGACCATGAGATGAGGGGATCTCAATGCCACGACCTCCCCAGACCCCCATAGCAAATACACAATTGCAGGGTGTGTATTCGTCAGCTGGGCGTCATTCCAAATTAACAAGGGTGGGGGAGTAATAAATTAATGAGTACGGACAGACAGACAATGGGTCGCAGAAGCACCCGCCGCAGCGCTCCATGTGAGGGGGAGAAACAGGCGGTAATCACAGGTAGGCGCACGATTGGCCATGCGGTACAACGCGACCCCGTGCTTTTGAAGTCAGGAGGATAAAAGTGGAGCCTGGGGTCATTCAAAGGGGATCTTTCTTCAACCTCTCGGCCACCAAGACCCACTCCCTGCCGTCCTGCCTTCTCGAACCGCTCGCAGCACCTGTGTGACGCCAGCGAGTGCCGCCACGAGGCAGTGGTAGGCACAGTTCTTTTCGTCCTCCTCTTTCCGACTCTCACAGCATCCGTGCGATGCCCCACATAGACTCTTAGTGCGACCGTACAAGACAAATAAAATATTGAGGCCTCCAACTGACCAATTGCCGCACCCTCTGAGCTAATAATGTTGTTAGTTATGCCACGCGTGATAACGGTAGTATGTGTATGCGTGTGTACGTACCTGCCTGCCTAGGATTCATCCTGGGTTTAACCAGGCTGGATTGTTGTGAGGAGCTCACAAATCCTTGAAAGATCTGGACAAGATCTGGACAAAGTCCGATTGATGAGCTCCTCCGGCAGGCAAGGCTGCGTTGGCTGGGTTATGTAGCCCGCATTACCAGCCACCACATGCTTAACAGCTTTTATTCGGCCGGAGTGAGGGGGCTAAATGGGCGTGGCATGGGCTAGAAAAGAGATGGAGTGATGTGGTACATGAAGATGTGGAGCTGAATGGACTTGCCGATGACTGGTACCAGCGGTGTCAAAATCGGCTTCTGTGGAGAAGGCGCGTGAAGGACGCTACTGGGCAGTTGGAGGCAGTTTCCCTCCAGCAATAACAGAGGGCAGAGGAGCGACGCTCAGAACAACGAGCGGAGTGCCGGGTGGCTAAAACACGGCAGGTTGGCACAGTAGGGGGCACAGGTGGTGCATCGGCCAGTCGTCTCAGTCAGTCGACCCATGGCATCTGAGTTTGTCCCGTCACCTCCTGTCAGCGGGCGTTCGACACTTAACGTGGCCTTAATCTGTACATAGCCTGGCACAAGCGCCGTGGTGATGTCACCGCCACTTAGTGCCGAATGGCGGTTGTTGTTGTTGTTGTGTGTACGTGCATCGCAGACATTCGAATACCCCCCAGCCGCTGGCTATTCACTCGGGATGCCTGGAGATCCCCGCTTCGTTCTCCTGGAAATACATTACAACAACCCCAGCGGGTCGACAGGTACGGGGAGTCGCAACTCTCCCACAACTGGGTTGGGCCTCCTCTAGGTCAGCTCAACCTAAAGCGCATGTCCTAGTGCAGTGGCTTTCAAAGTGTGGGTTCCCAGTACCACCGGTGGTGGTGGTCCGTGACGCTCCTCCAGGTGGTCCGCAGTGGCTGTGATGCAAACGCAGCTTGATCCGGACAATTTATGTCACTTTTTGTTTCGGAAATTTTACTTATACTTAATTTAAAAAATGAAGTTAGGTAAACTACTATGATTAAACTACCTTAACCCAAAAACCTAAACGCCCCGTCTGCCCCTCAAAGAAAAAAATAATGCATAGCTGTATTTAAAAAAAAAAACATTATTTGGTATAAGAATAATTTTGTATTCCTGGTTTTTAGAGAGAAGTGAATGTGTATTGTCATCAGGCGTGGGGGGGGGGTCCGTGGATCAAACGAAATTTGAGAAACACTGCCCTAGTGCGGTTAGGTTGCCTCTGCCTACCTCGTTACCACCAGTGGCCTTGCCATTTTTGGGGTTCACACTCTTTCACTTCTGATATTGTCAGCGCATCGTTGCCGATTCAAGAGACTCACAGTGCACCGCGCTGGGATGAATAGGCGACTGATCCAAGGGACAAATGACAACGAAATTTACTGATCCAAAGAACAAATGACAACAAAATTTTCCCCATATAGCATTTAACATGTTCCCGTTGGAGAATGTGCTGTTCGCGAGCACAAATTATGATGACAGGTATAGTCCACGGGGAGGATCGGTGGTGTGACCAGCTCTAGCATTCGGCTGCATTCCAACACTGGTTTTCATTGAAGGCGGAGCCGACCTCGGAGAGGCCGAGGAGTGTTTCAGAGAATTATCTTCGCTGATGTTAGATGTGGACTGGAATTGAACTCGGGCCACCAAGCCAGTAAACACAGTGCGGGGGAAAAAAACTGCGTATTACACGCAAGCACACGCAGACAAAGATCCCCCTTCCCCCGTATAACCTTCCTCAACATACTTTTTGAGCAAGAGCTGTTAGCGAGCAGCACCTATGAAGGCCGACACGGCACACGAGGGGGTGGGTGGCCAGCAACCACGCCCGGCCGCCTTTGTCTCCCTCGTGGCAACACACGCCACACCTAGGGGAGGCCCAGGATCGGTTCAGATAATGGTCACTGGTGATGGCCGTAAGCGGTAATTAATCGAACTCGGGTCGCCGGGTTCGCAGCGTAGCGTGCTAACCGCTACGCTACTACCGCTCTCGTGGCAACCGCAGGCAATGAAGACAGCTCCGGCCTCTGTTTCCACTACACGGCCCAGCTGCGTCGCTTCGACGCGGGACTCCTGCTTGCCGGGATCTTCGTGTCTCCGTTCCACTTCATTCCCCCCAACACTGATTCCTTCGCCACGTACGGCATCTGTGACACCAACTCCTTTTCCACTCTCAACCGCAGCGGGGAAACGCAGGTGGTAGGCAAATGACGCATGAACCAAGTGTTCTGTTCGGCCCCCTGCTCCACCGCGACCTTTCCTCTTCCCTCTCCACCTTCTCTGTTCCATCCGCTCCAGAAACCGAAGAGCTGTCAAAGCTCGATTCTTCTCCACTGCAGTCCCCTTCAACCTCCCCCATCTATATAATTCCATCCCCTTGGCCATCTGCACCGCTGAGATCTTTCCTCTGTTCAAATCTCGCTTAATGGTTTGGATGCTTCTTCTCCGGTGCTGCACCATAATCTATAATTTCACCCCCCCCCCCCCCATTTCCCGCTCTGGTTATCCGCACCGCTGCCACATTTTCCGTCCAATCAAGGGTTAGCTTCTCACAACCCATGGGTACGATGCGAGTGTCCTCCCTGTCGTACAGGACGGCGAGATGCAGGTGTTCGCCTCTTTGCTGCACTCACACCTGGCCGGTATCTCGCTGCAGGCACGCCACTTCAGGTGTGTTGTTGTGTGCACGATACAGGTTTTTATTTGGGGTGGGATCGCGTAAATATAAATGCGTCGTTAAACCCGCCACCACCCGGCACAGCCAATTAGTGAGGTCTGTCACGTAAACAAAACGCGCCAATTCGTTACTGGTACAGCACACCGGTGTGTTGGAGAGTAAACCTACAACATTTACAATTCGAGTACGACGTTTCGCCAGTAATTAAAACTAGCATCATCAGGAAATATAAATGTGTCGTTAAACCATCCACCACCAAACACAGCCAATTTGTAAGGTTTGTCATGTACACAGAACGTGCCAATTCGTTACAATTGTAAATGTTGTGGATTTGCTGTCCAACACCCCGGTGTGCTGAACTAGTAACGAATTGGAACTTTTTGTTTACGTGACAAACCTTACTAACTGGCTGTGTCGGGTAGTGGTGGGTTTAACGACGCATTTATATTTACGCGATCTAACCCAAAAACATATATTATGGATAATATTGGTCGCGAAAGCCTACTTGTTAAACGTGTTGTGCGCACGTTTAACTTCTTTAGCAGCGCACAGTAGCCAACGGTGCTAATCGGAAGTGCTCATAAAATATAACAGAAAGAAATAAAGATTTTGTATTCTGGTGAGATTAGAGTTCTGCGTAGGTCAAGACGAGGGTTCTATCGCGAATGAGACGGGGGGGAGGGGGGGGATTGAGTATCCGATGAGATGAGGGTTCAATATCGGACGAGGTGAGAGGACTGTATTAGCAACATTTCTAAGAGGGTGTTTTCATTTTGAAGGTGATCAGTGCAGGAAACAATCGATGGGAAAGTTACACAGGCCAGAGAGTGAGCTGAGATGGGGGTAGAGACGCGAATGACGAAACGCCCGAGAGAGGGACAGTCATGGAAAACTGTGAGAGTTCCAAGCCTAGATTTGAATATGGAACGGTCTTATTCTCAACGTCACGTTTGGGTTGTGTTATCATTTATTCTGTCTCATTTTATCGGGGGTGAGATTTTCTTCACTCCATTCGACTAAATGTAATATGAACATATTTTAATACAATTTGCAAAAGTCGCAAACAATCGATTCTCGCACATACTGATCAATGCGTGGAGTGTGAGTGTAAGTATATATTTTTTTGTTATCAATGAATCGCTGCATGTTTACTCTCCCGATTCATATAAGATGTTTGGGTCGGATTGCAAAAGTAAAATGCGTTGTGATGTACACCCTCCTCCACCCGACACGGTTAACTAATAACGCTTAGTCTGAGATCATCATGCCGTTCGTTCACGTCATGAACACACGTGCCGATGTATCACTGCTTCAGCAGCAGCACCACCCGAGTGCAATCCACAGCATGTTCATAATTTGGTCCGACGTTTTGCATTTACCCCCTCTGTTTAATACCGAAACAGCCAGAATTGTGGAGGATTTCTCCACAATTCTGGCTGTTGCCTGATGAGGCTGGTTATAATTACCGGTGGAACTTCATACTCGAATTGTAAATGTTGTGGGTTTACTCTCCAACACACCGGTGTGCTGTACCAGTAACGAATTGGCACGTTTTGTTTACATGACAAACCTTACTAATTGGCTGTGTCGGGTGGTGACGGGTTTAACGGCACATTTACATTTAGGCGATCTAACCCAAAAAATAACCCTCTCATGGGGTTTCGCTGGTAGTTACAACCAGCAGGCAGTTGTCAGAAATAAAAAAATGTCCTCCAGGGTCGGGCCTTAAAGTAGGTGGTGTGACCCATAAATCAATCGTGAATCATAACATTGTTTGTGAAAGCATGCGGGTTAAACATCACTCTCCTGGTAAATAACCCACGTGATTGTTTCTGCATTAAAGTTGCTGAATTTAAATTAACCGATGGCCATTTATTCGCACCCCCAACGAAACCGCGGCGAACGTCGTGAAAATACGACAGACGCTGCACTAACTCGGACTCGTTCCATTTCGTGCAGAAACGGCACTCAGATCGGGGACGTCGGTCGGGATCCGAACTACGACTTCAACTTCCAGGAGACGCGGCACCTCAAGAAGATCGTGACCGTGCTGCCCGTGAGATCCCTGCCTCCCATCTGCATTACCTGGTTGTGTGGATGTGTGTAGGAGGTGCCAGGGAGTGGTGGCGCAGCGGTTAATGCATCGAGAGGCTGCACAATTATGAGAACATTGAAAACCGCTTGCTGCTGCCCTGCACTCGCTCGCTCTTGGAGAGAGAGGATGACTTAGAGGCGCCACGGTGGCGAGATGTTAACTATCTCGCATGGACTACAGCAGGTCGTAGGTTCAATCCTAACCCTGACGCCTTTATATTTGGAGTTTGCGTGTCTCTCTCTCTTCCCATGGTCACGTGCATTTTTCTCCGGGTCCTCCGGTTTTCCCCTCCACATTTAGAAACATGCGTTTAGGGTATTTTGCTGCAATAAAATTCCACATGCTAAACCACTTTGTTGAGCTATCATTGTGGACAGTGTGCTTCTGAAAAAGAGCTATATAGCTCAGTGGGCCTTACCTGGTAAAATATATTTTTTTTAAAATTTCGTTAATCGTAAAATGCAAATCGGGAACACACAGTGGAAAGTGGAGTTGGTGCAACTTACAGTTATAAGTTCCCCGACCTTCCGCAAGTGAACCGTTACCACTCCACGTGACTTAAAATTACACCATGCCCAACAAAGTGGCACAGAGTGACAAATGTCAGCTGTTGTTGTTGCTCTTGTTGTTTGTTGTGGTGGTGTGTCTATGTGTTGCGCACAGGGTGACAAGATTGTCATGGAGTGCGTGTATAGAACGACGAATCGCAACAAGACCACTCTGGTATACAACATGAGCTGGCCAGTCGGTGACTGACACGCTATACAAGTACCCAGTCGGTGACTGACACGCTATACAAGTACAGACAATCCCCGGGTTGCGGAAGACCCGACTTACGGAAACCCGACCTTACGGGAATGCTCCCATTAATCATGCAACACAAATTTAATACGTGGAAATGTTTGCGTTAGTTACATAAGCGCGGGTATTGCAGCGCGGTGAGGTTGTGGATGAATCTCGTGGAGTGAGGAGGCGTCAGGTGGGCAGCTGCCTTACGCCTCGCTCGAGCTTCAATATGATTAAGGTAAATGGAATTTAACTTTGATTTTGGGGGGGAAATTGTTCAGTTTCCAACATATGGAAAATTCGGGATATGAATCGTTCTCGGGAACCTAACCCTTCCGTAACCCGGGGACTGCCTGTACACAGCAAGACTATAAACGAGGGAGCAATTTGGTCCCTGCAGCTCGTTCGGTTGCGAGTCCCAGATCGATTCTAGAATCTCATCGAGGTGTTTCTTGAAGAGTCTCAGTGGATCAGCTTCCACGATTAGCACGGCTGGCCACGTACGGTGCAAAAGAAGTTCAACGTACATACACACATTTTGGGCTGGAGAGGTGGTACAGAGTGGTTAGCACCCTTTGCTATGAACCCGGCCATGGCCAACGGCGGTAGCAAGCAATATTCTGAACTGATTTCGAGCGTCCCACCTTCAGCTGTCCGCGCTGACCGGCGTGGTGCAGTGGGTGCAGTCAAACGACCCCCAATAACTGGCGCGGCATGGGGGAGAACTTCACCCAGCAGTGGGTTCACAAAGAGCCCGTGGGTTACTCCACTCGTGGGAGTTCAATCCTAACCACTTTGCAACCCCCCCCCCCCCACCCAGGGTGGTATGACCACCGAGGACGAAATGTGTCTCGCCTTCCTGCACTACTACCCCAAGGTGAACGTGTCCTCGTGCCTCAGCATGTCCGACGTGCCGAGCATGGCCGCCCTGCTCGGATACACCACCGCCGGGTGAGTGTCTCGGCACCAGGAGCGGATTTTGCGTGCCTGCATGCGCATGTGAGTAATGCGTTTTTTTATTTTCTTGTTTCTTGGGGAGTGGTGGTGGCAAACAATGTGAACTATGATCCCCAGTTGCGTCATTTGCAGGTATTTTTGTTGTTGCAGATATCAGCGATGAACTGTCCACGCTTTTATGAACGACGTCATGGGATTTTTTTACGTATTATACGGCTAATACACCAGCCGCATTAATCAGGGCGGCTTTCCGAATTCGAACCGCGAAACCGTTGCGTGTGCGTGTGTGGAGCAGTAGTGTAGTTGTTAGCACGAGAGTTCGATTCCCGCTCACCGCCAACATCGATAATGAATATCTGCACTAGTCCTGGGCCTCCCCTAGGTCGACTCAGCCTCAAATGAGTACCTGCTGCTGTGTAAACATCGCCACTGGGGAGACAAAGGCGGCCTGGCGTGGTGCTGGCCACCCACATCCTCATGAACCTAGCCGGCCTTCATAGGTACTCGCTAACTATTCCAACTGCTCCACCACCTCTTCCCCACTTTTCACCCTACCCCTGGCTGCTGACCTCCTGGTCTGCCCGGACCTCTGGTCTGGGCTAGGCTGTGGTGGTGCCGCTACTCCCAATGACCTATCACCCATTACTCACTTTCCCCCAACCTCCGGCTACCCACCACCTAGTCTTCCCGGGCCTTTGGTCCAGGGAAGGCTGTGGTGGTGGCCACCACATCCTCTTCAACCCTCTTCGCGCGCCTTTCCTCGGGGGGGGGGGGGGGGGGCTACCCGCGCGGCCGTTGGTTGCGCACCTTGCTACCCGCTGGCTCATCGGCGACGAGTGTTCTGTGGCTGAGAAGTCACCTGCGTACAACAGTACGCCCCTGCCGGCGGCATCACCGGCTGCCAAAACCAGCTTGGCCATTCGAACTTTTGGCTCGCTTGACCCCGGGCTTCTTCTGTCACTAATCTCGTCACCTACTTCTGAAATATGGCAAGGAATTCCTTGTCGTGATTTTCTGCTGGGCCTGAAATACTAAACTAAATTTATTTCACGAGTTAAGGCTCACTGAGCCTTAACCTGGCCACAAATGATAGCTCAAAGAAGTGGCTTATCGCGTGAAAATGTACTCTAAATGAATGTTGACTCTAAATGTGGAGGGGAAAAAACAGAGGACTCGGAGAAAAATCCACGTGACCATGGGGAGAACATGCAAACTCCAGTTAACATGTTTTATTGTTTATTCATTTTTGAGTTTGCTTTGCAGTAGAATTTTGATTTGCTTGGTAAGTGGCTGTTTGTGGGATTTGATCCTTATATACAATCAATGTACAGAGTTATTGGATGCTATTAGCATGAGTGACGCTATATAAAATAAAGGTAAGAGTATTATTAATAGCACTTGCCCCAACAGTCTGTTAAGGTCATCCGTGGGGGGTGGGGGGGGGATTTTTCTCTTGTGTACTGCATTCCACTGACTCACGGGGAAGACCGAATGGCCGATTTAATCAGTGCCCCTATGCGTTGCGCAGAATGTACCCCTACGTTATCACCTCCCCGCCAAAGGACGCAGGGAATTACCTGTTCATGGTGTTTAACGAAATCAACTGGACTGCAGAGAGGAGCAGGGATGCGGAGAGAACAGCGCTCACGTCTCAACAACTCATCATACAACAGGACATGGTGAGGACTCAGCAATTCTTATATAACCAGGGCCGTCCATGGGGTAGGAGGGAGGTGCGAGGAATGTGTAATTTGCCCCAAGGCTGCAATAGAGACGAATGTGTGGGGGCTGACGTCTTCCCCACTGCCCTCGCTGGACAGGTGGGGCGTGACGTCCGCTCCCTCCACTCCCTCCTCCACCACGTCGATCGGCTCCCACTGGGCCCCCACTGGGCCCCCGCCGGGCCCCCGCTGACAGGGTGATCGGCCCCCCTGTGCTGGTGCCCTCTCTGAGGGACATGGCTACAGAGCTGGCTCACCGCCGCACGGGGTTACTCCGCACACGCCCTAATTTCGCGCAGCACGGCTGCACGGACGCACGAGCGTCAGTGGCCGTTTATGTTTTAATACACGCGTGCCTCGCACACACACTCTAATTACCAACACCACGCCGAGGTTCCACACACTGCACCGATACTCTGTACTAAAGTTTATTAACGGCGTAAATACCCACTACCTGGGGGGAATATTTCGCGAGAAGAGCTTGGCCTAACTCTGCCTACGAACCCAGTCACTCAAACGTCCTACCACCTACCTCGAAGCTGTACTCACGGCGTCGCACGGACACTGTGAAAGTCGGAGGGAGAAGAACGCGAGAAAACTTTACCTATCACTGCCTCGTAGCAGCACTCACTGGCATCACACGGATGCTGTGAGCGGCTAAAGGAGGCAGGATGGCAGGGGGTGGGTCTTGACGGCCCAGAGGTTGAAGATAAGAGACCAAAATCATCCTGGGCCACTCTTTTAATCCCTTAAACTTCAAAGGCCCAGGGTGACGTCGCACCACACAGCCAATTATGCGCTTACCTGTGGTTACCGTCCCCCTGTTACCGCATCCTTCCTCTGATCCGCGGCGGCAGTCGCTGGCCACCCATTGTCCCTCATTGCCCATTGTCTGGAAGGGCACCCGGCTTACGCTTTTCTTGCTTAATATTCCGCCCTCCGTCCCCCCCCCCCCCCCCCCCAATGTTGTGAGTAACTAATTGCGGTTGGCCCATAGAACCTTTTCTTTCTGCGCCCATACAAGTTTAAACCAATTTTAGGGGCATCGCAATGTAACCTGTCTTGCGAGGGTCGGCCAATCTCCTGGCACTGGGAAACCGTGAGACTTCCCTTCCAGTGGTCCTTCGGATTAAAACCTGATGTGCCAGGCAATCCCCCACCAGGACACTACGTGTGCTCAGGGTGGGGGGTAGTGGACAATTGCGGTGCTTGTGGAGTTGCTCCGCGATCATGGCACCACAAATTCTATTTGCATTATTTACATTCACATTCTGTCTCGGATAAGATTGAGTTTCCCCATCAGAAGAGATGAGGTGTTTTATTTATCAAGTAATTCAATACGTGGAAGGGGTTCTGCGATGGATAGGGGTTGTGTGGTGGATGAGATGAGGGTTCTGCATCGGGTGAAAGAATTAACCATTTTAGGAGACAGTGGTTTTGTGTTGGATGAGATAAACAGATTGAGTCAGATATTCTGAACCGAATGAAATGGAAATTTTAACTTGTATGACATACGAGTTCTCAATCGGAGTCGGATGGTTTCCTGTAAGCTGAGGCAATGTATGTTTATTGAACTTCTTTTGCACCATACGTGGCCAACCGTGCTCATTGGAGATGCGGGGGAAAAGACAACAAACTAACACAACAAGCAGTTGTGAAGAAATTAGTTTTCAGTCTAGATTTAAAGGTGCATAGCTCCAGTAGCGTCCTAATATCGGAAGGAAGAGCATTCCAGACGGCCGCAGAAGCGCATCTGAAAGCACCGCGCGATGTGGTTACCACCGTCTTTGCTCAATGAGTAAAGCAAACAAAGGAAAGTGTTCTTCATCACGAGGCAGCGGGCTTTAAATCGGGTGAATCTGTGATGGGCTCTGATTGGATGGGACAAGGGCTCGGCAATCGGTTGAAGAGGTGACACACGATATGTGTTACGTGGCGTTCCCCACGTGTGATATCCTCCTCCCCTGAATCTGCGTGCGCGTGTTTCACCACACAGTCCTCCGTCAACTTCATCTACAATGGAATCATCCCAGGAATCCCCGCTGATCCCACGCCTCCTCCCTGCGTCCACAATAAGTGCGGGAGAAATGGCAGCCTGCCCGCCGCCACCGCCGCCTCGCCGACTGCCCCCCTGCTCACAACTCTTATGCTGCTCCTACTGGCTAGAGCCTTCTGTGATTAAGCAAATGGGAAAAGGGAGCCCAAAAAATGTTGTAAGCTGACAAGCGCCTGGTATCGCATATATTTAAGAACACACACACACATATGTGCCTTGTATTGTACAATTGCTCTTAAGCCTCATCCATACCACCAACTAAACATTGCCGAGTGTGGCCGTGTTGTCACGTAGAATAGTCCAACTTCCATGTGCTGTGCTGTTGACGGTGAATTATACAATATACATGGACTGTTACTAAAAAATGGGCCGTGTGGGGTCAGTGTTGATGTTAGCACCAGTTGTTTTAACAGACAATCCGTGGACCGGTTTTAACTTCTCTGAGACTCGTCAGTAGGCTGTAGCTCGTTAAATAAATGCTGCTTACTGGATTGCCTGAGCTGTAAGAGCGTTTTCCTTTCGTTTAAAGCGAGGTTGGAGGAGGGGGGGGTGCTATAGCGGCCCGTGAGCTGCAAGCAAAACGTTTTCCATGTCCATGGAATCTTCAGCGCATCGGTCGCAACTACGTGATGTCACCGCCCAATGAGCGACCAGCAATGACTATACCAATAATCACTTCAACTTGCAACGCGCCGTTCACGGTTCGCCCACTCTCTGCGGCAAGAGAGAACGACTTCCGAGACGTCTAGGAGGAATCGGAAGCAAATGGGAAAGGCAGCCAGGTGGTGAGCCAGTGACAACCCCCCCAGCTCTGCAGTTCTCTATATGTTAAGATGTTTTCAACCTATTTAATGAGCGCTTGCATAAAACATACAGACGGAACTGGATGAGTCCACATTTTCGCTGCACAGCCTTTCCCGGAGAGCCAGGGTATGGCTCCTTCTCGACATGGGCACCACGGTGGAGAGATTGAAATCGCGAGGTATACAGGAGGTCGTGGTTCAATCCCCACCATGACGTCTGTATATTTGGAGTTCGCGTGTCTCTCCCCGTGGTCGTGTGGATTTGTCTCCGAGTCCTTCGGTTTTTCCCTCCACATTTAGAGTCAACGTGCATTTCGAGTATTTTGCTGCTATAAATGTCCACATGATAAACAACTTCGTTGAGCTATTATTTGTGGCCAGGTCGATTTTTTAAAGAGCTATATCGCTCAGTAGGCGTTACCTGGTAAAATAAATAAAAAAGTTAAACAAATAAAATATGGAGTTTACAACTTTGTGTGAAAATCATAAGTTTCAAACACGCGAGAGTGAAATATGAGAGATGGGCATAACGTCACTCAGCCTCCTCCACATGATATTTGCACATCACGCAGGAAGCTCGATAAATACCTGAAGAAGATATCTCTTGCAGGGACTGCACAACTACAAAACACAGCTGGCAGATACAGAATAATGAATTGAAGTTGATGTTTGAAAATCTGTAAATTACGAAGAGCAACATACCAATGTGCTTGAGGCAGCACGTGGTTTGTGTGTCCCACCTGCAATGAGCTGATTCAGAAACTATACAAGGACACAAATTGGGCCGAAAAAAAACAAAAAGCGTGCGAAAACAAGCTTCGGGGCGTAATGGCTTGGAATTAGACGAGAAGGGGGGAAGGCCGGAATAGGGGGAGACATGGGGTTGCATGACTTGCGCAAATTAGATATCTCGTTTTGACTGGTGCAAAAATTACATGGGTTTGGGCAGGTGGTGGTCGAGACTGGACTACAGACTGGCAGCCAAACGAAGTAACAAAGATAAAGATCCCTCGTGTAGTCTTAACGGACGTGGGGGTGGGTGGCCAGCACCACGCCCGTTCGCCTTTGTCTCCATATGACACGGGGCCACCCCTTTGTGCACATGCGCAGGAATACGCTTTTTACATCGACGGGCGGACCTTAGCTTCTACTCAGATACAGATACAAAAAAAACGAATTCAACTTGTCACCCGCCGCACGGTATTCGCTGACTCTCGAAGAGGGAGAATGACCCGGGAGGCACGAAGAGGAACCACAGGCCAGCGGGGAGGGCAGCAACCACCCAATGAACCGGTGGGGCCAACAATTGCCCAAGTTCTGCATTTCCCCTATATATATAAATATGTTTTCAGCCAATGTATGGCAGTTATTTACATGTGCGAGGACAACCGGAGCACCCGGAAAAAAAACCCACACGTGTAAGATTGGGCAACAAATCTACATCCTGGAAACAGATTGCGATCAGCCAACTTGCTGTACTGCCTTCTTCTGGCCGAGCCATGCTATTATTGCACCACCTTGACGCCCATTGGAAGTGCAGGAGATAGCCTCGCCTCGTGTGGAATCTTCTTATGCAGTTCAAAACAGACAATTTGTTGTTGTTGTTGAAGGAGGGAAGTTGAGACTGGGAGGTTTTTCCTGTAGGATCGGCGATTAAGTTATTTTTCGGGAATGTTAGACAGTGTCTCAGGCTCTTCTCTGCCGAGCCGCAGGGATTGCACGCGGACACTTGCGCAGTCGACATTTCTTGCTGTGCGGAATTCTCAAGGGGCACGAGCTCCTCCGCGAACACCAACGGGAACCACGCGAGAATGAAATTTGAGAGATGGACACGAGGTGACTCAACCTCGTCCACGCGACTTTTTGTACATCACACCGGCGAGCCCGAGAAACGCACTGCCGGGCATATATCAAGAATTGCGAATTTACGATGCGTTTGAGTGATTTTTTGAAAAGTTTAAAATCAAGAAAATAAACAAATCAATGTGCCTGAGGGAGCACGTGCTTTGTGTATCCCATCTTCTTTTAGCTGCTTCATAAACTATTTACTATTTTAATTTACCAGGTAAGGCCCACTGGACTATATAACTCTCTTTCAGAAGCGACTTGGCCACAAACAATAGCTCAACAAAGTGGCTTATCTTATGGAAATGTACAGCAGCCAAATACTCTAAACGCATGTTAATTCTAAATGTGGAGGGTAAACGGAGGTCACGGAAAAGAGGAGAGAGAACATGCAAACTCCAAATATACAGGGCGTCAGGATCGGAAATCGAACCCCCGACCTCCTGTATACCAGGAGTGTGTGTAGGTAGCGGTAGTATAGCAGGTTCGTCGCCACAGTAGCACCCACGGCCATGACACTTTTTTCTGTTTGCGCGGATTTTTCTGTTTGCGCGTAGTCACTTTAAGATGTTTCTTGTTCATGTTTTTGTTTGTTGAGGTTGCACCCGAATAAAGAGCCGAATGGCTCACAGGGCTATACCAAATAAATGAACCTGAAAAAAAATTACATAGAAAGGTGACTATGACATATTCGTGCGGTCCACCAACCTTCCACTCCACCGTGCTGGATTACAAGGCACGCGTGCCATCGCGGCGTTTAAATGGACACGGAGTGAACCGTTTCACCTTCCAAAATAACGTGTGCTTTCTCGCACGTGCAAAAAAAAACCCACGGAAAATTTTGTGTTGCAATCGGTTGAATGAAACGAACGCGTAAACTGTACTTTTGAAGTCACGCACCCAGGTCACATATGCTATAAATATGTTATCTATGCATTTAAATGAATTTGGATTTCAGCAATTGTTCTGCAATACTAAACCCAACTAAATATACATGACATTCTGGCGTGCGTTTGAACACGAAATATGTAACCGCCCCTAGCCCTCCATGACCCCAACTTCCTCGTCTGTCTCCGCTACCACCGCCCCCGATCTTATAAAGGCCTCACGTCCTTCTTCACTGGCAGTGCATCGCCACGTGTTGACGATGTCAGTGAAGATGATGGGACCGGTGGTGGTGGTGGTGATGATGATGGTGGTTGGGGTGATGAAGGTGTCCTGTGCTTTGAACGCCACGACCAATCTCACGTTGAGTGCGGTTCTGGCTCCTGGCGACTTCGACATCTCGTGGGAGTTCGACAGCGACCAGATCGTCCTGGAAGCTCGGGTTCGCACCCGGGGTTGGGTCGGGCTGGGTCTGAGCTCCACGGGGATGATGGCCGGCTCTGACGTGGTGATCGGATGGGTGGACAGCGCAGCCGCTACCCACCTCGTGGTGAGTGGCAGGCAACGATGTGGCTTCGATTTTTGGTCACGGTGTCGGGACGCAATCACTAAAATCATTGAGCACCATGCATGATTTATGCTCAGTGATTGTCGCGATGTTGATTTTTTAAATATATATATGATAACAAAAATCATCATGATCGTTATCAAGATCACACATCCATCATTATAATCAGCATTATCATCGTCAAAATCACCTTCGTAATCATTATAGTCACCAACATATTTATCACAGCATGATTGCGATACTGCTGGTATAGATGTGTATGTACACGTGTGTGTGTAGGGAGCGGTAGTATAGGAGTTTGCGCACTGCGCTATGAACCCGGGGACCCGAGTTCGATTCTTGCGCATGGACAACACCAGTGACGATTACGTGAACCGTTCCTGGGCCTCCGCTAGGTCGAATAAGCCTCAAATGAGTACCTGGTGTGGAGTGTAAACATCACCACTGGGGAGACAAAGGCGGCCAGGCGTGGTGTTGGTCACCCTCCCTCTCGTGTGCCGTGCCGGCCTTCATAGGTGCTCGCCAGCAGCACTTGCCCCAACAGTCTGTTAAGGGTATAAGGGGGGTATTTGTGTGTGTGTGTAGACATGTGTACATGTGTGTGAGTCTGTATTTCTCAACCCTACTCCCACGAATCTGGCAAACATGCTTTAAAGTAGTATTAGGGGTGTTAAGCATTAAATATCATCTCGTACTAATTTCGAATCCTTGTCCCTGCCATCTTCACCTCCTTCTCCCCCCCTCCTCGGGCGATCAGGACGCACACATCGAGGGGGAGCGGAGCCTGGTGCGGGACGCGAGTCAGGACTACAAACTCGTGGGGCTCAGCGAGAACGGCACCCACACGGTCATGCGCGTGGTGCGCGCGCTGCGCACGTGTGACGCCAACGACAGGGACATCACCGTGCGTGTTGCACACACACAAACACGAGTATACACACACGAGAATACAAAAACACACGAGAATACAAAAACACACGTGTACACACGTGCATACACACACATGTACACACACACATGTGTTCACACAAATACACACCTGTACACACAAACACACGTGTACAACAACTGCCATTCGCCACTAAATGGCGGTGACGTCACCACGACGCTTGTGCCAGGCTATGTGCACCTTGAGGCCATGTGAGGTGTCGAACGCCTGCTGGCACGAGGTCATGGGGCAGACGCAGATGCCACGGGTCAACTGACTGAGACGACTGGCTGATGCACCCCCTGTGCCGACTACTGAACCAACTTGCTGTGCTTTAGCCACCCGGCGCTCCGCTCGTTGTTGTGAGCGTCGCTCCTCCGCCCTCCGTTGTTGTTGGAGGGCGACTGCCTCCAACTGCCCAGTAGCGTCCTTCATGAGCCTCCTCCACAGAGGCCGATCTTGACACGGCTGGTACCAGTCATCGGCAAGTCCACTCAGCTCCACGTCCTCATGTACCACATCACTCCATCTCTTCTCTAGCCCGTGCCGCGCCCGTTTAGCCCCCTCGATCCGGCCGAACAAAAGCTGTTTAGGCATGCTGTGGCTGGGCATGCGGGCTACATGACCCAGCCAACGCAGCCTTGCCTGCTGGAGGAGCTCACCGATGGGACTTTGCCCAGATCTTTTAAGGATTTGTGAGCTCCTCACACAATCCAAATCATCGGCATACATAACGTGGTTGACCAATAGGGAGCCATCCCTTGATCGCACCCGGGCGTCGATCAGCCTCCCATTATATCTGTACCAAATGGAAATTCCCCCGGTACAGCTATTGAAGGCTTCACGAACTACGCAGTCAAAACAGATGTTAAATAATGTGGGAGCCAGAGGACATCCCTGTCGCACCCCAAGGTGTGCAGGGAAAGGCTCTGACTCCCGGCCACGTAGTTTTACCCGGGCCTGCTCACCATCATGAAGGTCCTTAATGATCGTGAGCAGAGGGTCAGGGACTCCGAAAGCACGAAGAACAACCCAGAGCCCAGGCCTACTGATGGTATTGTAGGCCTCACCAGGTCAATTAAGCAGAGCTGTAGGTCTTCCCTATTCCCTATACCTCTTCTGTAGCAGACGGACAGAAAATATGGCATCTGTGCAAGCCTGCCCTTTCCTGAAACCACATTCGGGCTCCGCAAGCCTCTCTTTAGTTTGCCAAGCAAGGCGATGTTGAATAATCCTTGCCAAGACCTTTATCGGCACACTGATGAGTGAGATGCCCCTGTAGTTGTTACAGTCTGTGCGGTCCCCCTTCTTAAAGAGGGGGACCACCAGGGCATCTTTCCAATCCTGCAGAACCCGTCCAGTGGTCCAGACTGTTGTTATGATGTCACGTAGGGCAGTCTGTGCACAAACGCCACCCTCCCTCATTGCGAGATCATCTCTGCCAGTGCCTTTCCTGGTCGCAGACTCTGGATCATCCCCAGTACTTCCTCCACAGATGGCACATCAGCCAGCCACTCACAGGGCGTGACTTCTTCTTCCAATATTTGAGGCACCGCAGCATCGGCAGGGTAATCCCCACTTTGTCCCACGTTGTTTTCAAGGGTGAGGGATTTCCCCTCCCCCAGGACCTCACAGAAATGTTCAGCAAATCTGCAAACATGTTCCAGGGGGTCGGAGATTGGATCACCGTTCTTTCCCCTAATGATGGTAATAGGTGTGGTGCTGCAGGTTACTTTTTTGATGGAGTTAAATAACGATTTGTGATTGCGGGCCACTGAGGCAGACTCCATCTCCTCAGCAACCCGCGACCACCACCCATCCTTGCAGTGCCTCACGGCTCTCCAAACCTCCGAGTGAAGGCTGCGGTAAGCTTTCTCATTCTCCGACGTGGGATGCTGTAGCCGATGAGAGTGGGCCTGTCGCTTTTTCTCAGCCAGCTTGAACGCCTTCTCTGTCAGCAAGGGTCTCTGGGGAGGTCTGGACCATGTACCCAAAGCAGCCATTGCAGCTGCATGAGCCACAGTCCTAAACCTCGCCCAGGTCCCGTCGACATCAGGAGGAGTGGGGGACGATGCCAACCCCAGCCACAAGCGATGATGAAATTCTCGCTTGCAACTTTCATCAGCTAACTGAGACGATGCCACTAAGGGTTTGAATGGGGTCCTGGGTGTACACCCACCACCGGAGTGGAAGAATGGCAGGCGCATCTTACAAATGACAAGTCGATGTTCAGTGGGAAGATTAGCTCCACGGTCGGTCCTGGTGTCAAGGACATGGGTCCGCATCCGCTGTTCTGTCACTACGTAGTCCAGCAGATGTTCTTGCTTGGACCCGGCATGCATCCATGATGTGGTGTGGATGCGCCGATGCCCATGGCCTGCCCAAAAATCTAGTAGCCTCCTACCGTTGTTATTGAGCTGATCTGGCCCATGCCTTCCAATTACTCCAAACCAGGTGCCAGCATCATGACCAACTCATGCATTGAAGTCACCCAACAAGATGACTCTATCCCGAGGGGCCACTTTAGCCAGCACCTGCTACAGGACGTCATAGAAGGCATCTAACTCATCGGCCTTGCCTGCATCCCTCCACGGATGTTCGTCTTCAGTGAGGGCATAAGTAACCACGACCACCACTCCTCGCCTCTGGTTTATGGGAAGGCGAGCGCAAAGTAGCCTGGGGCTTACAGCTTCTCACACCTCACCACCACGCTCCCACGCCCCCTTCATTATTTTATTCAGAAGAAGAGCCACACCCTGTTGTTTGTCAGTCTCCTGCACCGATTAGAGGACTGTCCACCCCTCATGGTGGCAGGAGCCAGAGTCGGTCCACCGGACCTCCTGAATACCACAGAAATCAAGGCGGTACCAGTCCAGCTCCCGACAGAGGAGTGGCAGACTCTCCTCCGCAGTGAGCGTTCGAACATTCCACGTGGCCATACACAGTGTTTTATTTTGCTTCTGGAGGAGCCCCGAGGGTAAGGATTCAGTCTCCTAGCTCCGCCAAATGGGGTTTGGCCAGGAGACGTCATAGATGCCTGTCCCCCCGGGACTGATGGCTTTAATCTAAGTTGTCTTGTGGTTGTTGTTGTTTGACTTGCATCCCACTGGGATTTTTGCACACAGTTTTGGTGTACGTTTTTTTTTCTATAATATTTTGCTGTTTTTTCCTGGATTTTTTGTTTGAGCATAGTCACTTTAAGATCTTTTATTGTTCATGTTTTTGTTTTTTGTTTGTTGCGATTGCATCCGATTCAAGAGCCGAATGGCTCACAGGGCTATACCAAATAATTGAAACTGAAACAAACCTAATAAATATTTACCTCGTAGTTTAGTGGTAGTTAATTGAAGGTGGAGGGGTTACCAGCCCCTCGCACCCATCCAGAGCCTCAATTTGGCCGCTGTGGTGGCTACAAACGCCATGAGGGGAAAGGACAATCTGAATTGGCCCTCCCCCCACGGCACTGCCCACGACAGCGTTGCCCATCCGGCACCACGAGGTGGTACGGGGTTGTTTGCTGGGCACGTGTACACACACACACACACATATGTGTACATGCACACAAAGACAAAGATCCCGCAGCATAATCTTAATAGACTGTTGGGGCAAGTGCTGTGAGCGAGCACTTCTGAAGGCTGGAACGGCACACGAGGGGGTGGGTGGCCAACACAACGCACGGACGGCTTTTTCTCCCCCAGTAAGCAAAG
>JAAXLI020001218.1:16963-28838 GCA_014621495.2 Entosphenus tridentatus | reverse complement strand
TGGCCAACACAACGCACGGACGGCTTTTTCTCCCCCAGTAAGCAAAGTTTACACACCGCACCAAGTGCTCATTTGAGGCTGAGTCAACCTAGAGGAGGGCCCCAGGACCAGTTTAGATAATCGTCACTGGTGGGTGACAAGTTTAACTCGTGCCGCCGGCGTTTCGTAGCACTTAACCGCGACACCACGGCTCCCCATGCTACTCCGACACAATGCGCGCATGCACGGCTGACACACAGGAGGACACGGTGCGCCTGATTTGGGCATACGGCACAGACAAACCGAAGAGCGAGAACATGACCGACGTCCCAAACCACAACACGGACACGCGGGGCTCCAAGAGCATCCAGCTCCTGAGGCAGGGATTTCCCACCGAGCAGCCCCTGCCGCAGAACTACTCCACGTTCGATGCGGTGCAGAGCCAGGTGAGGCGATGGGCAGCCTGCGTTTGTGTGGATTGATGGTGAATTACAGATGATGACGATGATTGTGATAAAATATATATCGGCGTCGGATGCATCTTGTGACTCCGAAGGGCTCCCGTCTAATCCGGTTGCATTGGATTGTTGTAGTCAACTGGTCGGGAATCAGATCCTTCAGGGGGCAGGATTGACACTCCAATGTTTGTTCAGTAGATTGAATTGACAACCTCCTTGCTGTACTGCGATTACACCGACTGTGTTTCGTACGATGTTCCCTGCTTGTCCCACAAAACCCTGGCGCATTTAAAAGTACACACAACCGCATCGCAGGCGTGCGCGCCATTCTGTGATATATTTAGAGTTTGCATCTTCTGTCCGTGGTCGCGTGGACTTTTCTCCGGGTCCTGTAGTTTTCCCCTCGACAGAGTAATTTGTTTATAGTATTTGGCTGTTTTACATTTCCAGTTAAAAATCTACTTCGTTGAGCTATCGTCTGTGGCCAGGTCGCTTCTGAAAAAAAACTTTATAGCTCAGTGGGCCTTACCTGGTAAAAAATTTTGTTTAGTTTTAGTTTAGTTTTATCAGAATGAGAAGTGTATTTCCCGAGTGAAGCCGATTGAAAAAATAAGCTCCCCTTTTTCAGAGGGCGACCACACAAAAGCATTCCACCAATACAGATACCAAAAAAATGTAATTATGTAATAAATTATATTCACACTTCAACTTTAGTAGTATCTACTGACTCGATATATGCCAACACACCCTACATACAATAATACAAGTCAGTGTAGGGTGCCTATACACCCTACATACAATAGTCAGTGGAATCTGCACACATGGGGGGGGGGGGGTAGAGGACATCAATGATGTGAATCGTCAGTTTAAATGAGCACAGAGAAGACAGCAGGCTGGAAATACCAAAAGACAAAACTAGAGGTGGTTGCAAAACTTTGGAGCAGATACATTCAAATACTTTTCATGCAAATTAGGTGCGAAATTTTTTGAACTTTTCACAATCAGATAATAAGCGTAAATGCCTTTAATAGTGTCTCATAACACGTGCGCACAATACCTGCAAGGTACGCTGTCCCGCGGCGTCGCATGTTAGCAAAAAAATGTGTTGTGTAATGGTTTTCACATTCCAAATGAAAATTTCCGCAATGACTTGACACATTCGCGCGTCTGTGCGAGTTAAACTGAGCCAGTAGTGCAACAAGCTCACCGTCATACTCATTGATCATTGGTTGGCTGCTCGCAAAGTTGTACTTAGTTTATTTATACACTAGTTCATGAAGTGTGTCTTCGTCAGGAAAATGTTTTCAATGAATATAATAATTAACCTATGATTTTTAGCATTTTTTATCGACAATCAGACACTAACAACTACTCCAAAAATGTTTATTTCTCCCCAAAAAAACACGCAAAATTGTTGATGAATTGATTCTAATTATTCTACAGTATTATAAAAGCCCGGCGTTCCGTTTGTCTTCAACTAAATTATAAGAGCCTTTCAGAAGGCCTGAATCAAAAAGTTAAAGAAAGTGGGGCCCACCCGACAGATGTGAGGGAAAAAAGTTGATCCAACAGGTTTCCAAAAATTGTCGCCCCCCAAACAAAAAATTCACCCCACCAAAAAGAAGTGTAGTCTGTAGGTATATACCTACACACCCTATATACAAGTCAGTAGTATCTACTGACAATATGCCTACAAAACCTACATACAATAGTCACTAGTATCTACTGACTATAGTAGTATCTACTGACTATATATGCCTACACAACCTACATACAAGTCAGTAGTATCTACTGACTATAGTAGTATCTACTGACTATATATGCCTACACAACCTACATACAAGTCAGTAGTATCTACTGACTATAGTAGTATTTACTAACTATATATGCCTACACAACCTACATACAAGTCAGTAATATCTACTGACTATAGTAGTATCTACTGCCTATATATGCCTACACAACCTACATACAAGTCAGTAGTATCTACTGACTACAGTAGTATCTACTGACTAGAAATGACTACTGTATATATGGGGACATCAGTGGGCTGGTATGCATGGCGCAGTGCACTGAGAAGCCCTCTCTGCAGGAGCTTGGAATAAGGCGGCCGTACGCTGCCGAAATTCTAATACCTCCTAAATCACCCAGGAATGTCTTTAACGCTCGTGACGTCATTCCACATCGACCAGCCCCCCTCATTAATATTCATGAACAGGTTAGTCCTCCACATGGACCCCCCCCTCATTAGCAGGTGATGTCACTCCACATGGAGCACCATCCCCCACATTAATAATCATGAGCAGGTGACGTCACTCCACATCAAACAGCCCCCCTCATTAATCATCATAAGGTGACGTCCTTCAAATGGACAACCCCCCATTCATAATAATTAGCGGGTGACGTTACTCCACATGGGGGGGCGAGGCGCCTCCTCCCCCCTCCTCGGCGTCAACTTACAACCCTCATTACAAAGGCAGAACCCTCACGTTACACGATCTCCGTAACGCTATTGAGACGTAGAAGTAATAAGTAATATATAAAAAAAATACTTTAAAAAAAACACGCTTTAATGAAATGTACCGTATTTGTAATGGCTGAACGCCACGACTCCAGGAAGTGGCCCCGAAGCTTGCCATAACGTAAGGGGCCGTAGTGATTTACAGCCAACGTCAGTTGGCCGTGGACAATTAGACCCAAGCCGAAACATAACATAAAAAAGATCGTTTAAAATTTTTTTTTATGATAGAATATAGTATTGTCATCAGTATAACATAAGTATACCAAGTTTCGATTTAAAGCTTTCGTGACTGCAGGGATTCATCTTCTTGGTTCTTTCGGTAAAGTCACGTAGAAGGGAAGTAATAAAATAAAATAATAAAAATAAAACATAATAAAATAATTCTCACGACGTTTCGGCCACAACGCAAGCAGCCGTCCTCAGGTGAAACCAGGTCTGTCGAGGTGACAGCGTCTGAATGAATCAGCACACGTGCTTGGAGCATATATATAAGCTGGGTTGGAAGGGGGGGGAAAAGGGGGCGCCTTGACAAAATAATTTGCATATCAAGAGGAATTTAGCATATTTATCGGAAATGCAGGTATGTGATTAGTACTACTTGTGTCCGTGCATTATGCAGGATTAGCAGCATCCAAGGGAGGGGATATGGGAAATGCAGGTATGTGATTAGTGCTACTTTGCCCGTGGATGATGCAGGATTAGCAGCATCACAGGGAGGGGATAGGGGTAGCATTAATAAACGGAAGAAGTGTTAATAGTATGTAGCTGCAGTAACTAAAACCACCACGTAAACAACTAAAGTATAAACTACATAGTATCATCATTATACTAAATATACTCTACAATAAGCTGAGTTACTAACAGTAAGTAATACATTACAATTCTACGTCGTAAAAAATATAATATGCTTCCATCTAAACTTTATTCTCTTACATCGCACGAGTCTACACCGTACTATATACTGCCATAGACAAACCCAAACATTAAATGATATACTGTATTGCTATAAACCACCCTATACCTTATCCATTGTAATATTACACTATGTATTATTCTACCCACCCTAATGTATATCACACTGCTGTATATTCACTATACAATTACGATACTATATATTACTTTGTACATTGTATTAAGCATATACATTTATAAACTATTTGTTATTATACAGTGTGAAAGATACTAAGAGGAAGCAACAAAATGTCAATGCAGCGGAGCAAAGAATCCATTCCCTGCGGAGAATACAATGTCAGTGAGTGGAACGCGGTCTGAAAGTCACCGTAAACGTGAACACAATCAGTTAAGATCCGAAATAGTTTATTACGTCCTTCCAATGATTGCTAAGCCAGAATCCATCTTCTCGGTTGAAATTGTCTCCGTGTTTGTATATGTGGATAGCCAAGTTTGCAGTCGATACCACATTGGGAAGTGGGTTAAAATTGAGTTACAAGATTTGAGGATACGACGACAACAACAGAGTGAGTTAATAGAAAGCGTGTAATAATAAAAAGGACGTCATGATGAACAAGGGATTATAACCTTAAAATGAAATGTTTGTGTCACTGCGCCCTTCCAAATTGCACACGCATTAATGTAATGGATATCACGTCGCGGTCTGCTTTTCGCTTAAAAAAATATGAATTCCTGCAGTCACGAAAGCTTTAAGCGAAGATTCAGACGTTTGCAGTCGTGGGTGGGCGAGAACATTCGTGATTTCAAAAGGTGTGGGGAGGGGGGAAATGTAGGATTATTAATTCGTCAAATGTAGGATTAATAATTAGTAAAATATAGGATTATTAATTAGTCAAATATAGAACTAATAATGAGTAAAATATAGTTAATACGAATAGGACCATAATAGGCAGGACCTGGATTTTTTTTTTAATGAAATATTGAATTGTCACGTGAGGAGGCAAAGTTAGTGTAGAAAATGTCAGCTCATTAGGCTTCGTAGATCCGCAGATATATGAAGCGTCAAAGATTCCAAAGAATATAAACAGACAACACGGGCAAGTTCAATAAAAGTGTGTAGAAAAAAACCCGTGCGAGTGAATTTATCTCACCACAGTGGCGTCCCAGCAGGAAGATGGCAACATTCGTGTGACAGTGCTGTGATATACGCCATTTGATTCGGGACATTTAGATATCCCGAGTCTCAATACCTCCCAGATGGTCACACAGTGCTGTTTGGGTGATTCGTGTTTTTTTTTTCTCCAAAAGAATATTTTCCTATTAACAAGATGATTCGGGTACACAACACAGCGGATATTAAATGGGGTTTACACCACCACCACCACCACTACAACACACATTGCGGATTACAGTGCAATGGAAACCTGTCTAAACCGCATGTTTTTAATAAAACTGTTTAAATTAACTCTACAACCCACCTAGTGTCTTCATAAGCTGTAATAATACCCCTGTCGGCGACGAAACAAAAGGGGAGAGGGGGCAGTGCCTTCATGTTCCAATGAATGCTCCTAATAATCAATGCCCACTGGAGGAGAGGTAGTGAAGGGGTTTCCATGTTTGGTGGTTTATTGGCCCGTTCCTGCAGTGTTGGGGGAGAATGCTCTTTCCAGTTCGCTATAATGGTGTGTTTTGCCATAACATTTAACCTTTGGATTAACGTATTTGCCTCCCTGGAAAGGCCTTTTGCGATTCGTATTTAATGACCGTTTTTTGTTGTTGACATGCTGTCGAATTGGAGAAAATCCATGCACGAGGGGATGATAGAACAGAACCACGGAAGCAGATTCACAAAATCCACTGGCGGTACTGCCATTTGCTGGCCACATCACAGCCGATCGTTCTGGGTAATCTCAACCCACGATCATAAAACTACTTTAATATATTTTTTATTTTAGCAGGTAATGCCCCCTAGATAGCTCTTTTTCAGAATCACAAATGATAGCTCAACGAAGTGGATTATCACATGGAAATTTGGTAAGAGCCGAATACTCTAAACACGTTTTTATAAATGTGAAGGGGAAAACCGGAGGACCCAGAGAAAAATGCAAACTCCAAATATACAGTTTTTAACGTCATGATCAAACCAACGACCTCTTTTATACCAGGCGAGGAAGTTATCATCTCGCCACCGTGTCGCCCCTCATCATCCCTGCTTGATCAATCGCAATGTAATTTATTAATACAACGCGCTATCTCTTTAGTGATTTAATTGTGTTAAAACGAATGTGTAATTGACAATGTGTAGAGTTTTTTGTTGTCTTAAAGTACGTGTTTGTGCTTTCAGTTCCTGATACTTCCAGTTGAAACAAACTACGTGTGCAATGTTATGCAATTACCCAACCTGACCAAGAAACATCATCTCATAAAGGTAGGGTTCCCTACACACACAAAGACGAAGATCGCCTGTATAGCGTTTAAGAGACCGTTGGGGCAAGTGCTGTTAGCGAGCACCTATGAATAGGGTGGGTGGACAGCACCACCTCCGGCCCTCTGACTCCCGAGTGGCCATGTTTACACACCGCTCCAGTCTACGTAAAGATTCTGATCAAATATATCCAGCTGGCCCCGTGTAAACCGATTGTCTCGGCCTCGCTGTGTGTTGCGTTGCACCACTATCCGAGTAGTCAACCTTGCAATCAATAAACTTTCAGAGCCAGGGTGAAAATCCAACTCCGACGTATTTAATGAATTGAACGAGGTAAAACCGATGGAAAAATACAGCATCTGTTAATACGAGGTAAAACCGATGGAAAAATACAGCATCTGTTAATACTTGTAATATCAATGCAATGGACACTACAGCATCGTAACATTGTCTTAGATAACATGAAACTCCATAATAGATCCTGGATGGACCAGGCACCTACATTAGCACTGAATAGCTATACAAGAGAATAAGCTACTGTGTTGAATAAGGTCACTTCGTGTAATCACCATACTGCAGCCTAAATCTACGGCGTTGTACATAAGGGGCCGTCCAAAAATTACGTCACGCACCTGGGGGGGCGGGGTGGTCAGACATTTGTGACGATATGTGACGAGGGGGGGGGGTTGAGAAATGTGACGTCACATCAAAATGCACAACTTTAAATAAATATAGACAACACGTTCTACTTAATTAAATATAATTTTTAGTAAATGTTTTCTCCTACAACATCAGAGTGCAGCGGCACATTAAATACGCACTACAATGACAATAGTTTAAAGCGATTTGAAGCATGTTTTATATATATATATATATTTGGGGGGGGCAGAGCTTTGTGACGTCATATTTGAGGGGGTCTGACTTTTTGTGACGTCGTGTGACGATGGGGGGGGGGGGGGGTCAAAAATCGTCCAAATTCGCGTGATGTCATTTATGGACGGCCCCTAACACTGAACTGTGGATGAGATACTTCTTCATCCTTGTTCTCAAGATCGCATTAAAGTTACATGGGTACAAGTCTGACTCGACTTATTCAATTACAAGTAACATTCACAATAATGCAAGTGGCAGCCTTCGTTGTTAACTAGGCCTCATATTTATCATAGCAATTTAACAGCATTATAACGCCATTTACAGCATTATAAGAATAATATTAACATTATAACAGCATTTCCAGTGTTATAAGAATATAAACGAACTTACAGACAATGCTTCTTAAAGTCCCACAATGAACAGATGTACCTGTCTTCACTGAGATAATATTTGTGCCTCCATTTTGTACTCTGCGTAATGGCTGATACCCTGCCTCATGGCTTAGAGAATCTTAAATCTTCACTTCCTGGTCACGTGACCAATCTCAACATTATACCAGAATATTCCTGTGTACGCACACCCCGACACCTGCCGTGAGGCAGAACACCGATTCCTCGCCTTCATGAGATTCCCTCTCCTTTTATATCGACCAACTCGACCCACCACCTCCTTCCAATTCTACCAATCACTACCCGCTTTGGTGCCCTTTCACAATCTAATTGACTCGTATTTGAGATGGGCCAATCACATACCTGTCAACTCCTATATCAGTGCCTACCTCATTACAGACCAATTCAGACCTTATTAATCACCCGTGCCCTTATAACTCTCAACTTTCATCCAACAAAGTCCCATCACAAGGGAAAACAACTAATAGATAAATAAATTGCCCGTTTTGAAACGGCTGTACGCCGTATGGACCTCAAAACTGTATTTCCCCTGTCCCAGAATATGGGCAAACCGTATGGGTTGACAGGTATGCGATCATTGCCTGCGTATAGCTTTGGAAGGGGGGGGGGGGGTGTTGGAAAGGAACTGCCTGCTGTTGGGCCTCTTCCCTTTCAGTCGGCCTCTGCACCTTTGCTTCATGTAGCTGGTCCACCCTGACCCCTCTCCTCCCGTCGAGGGACATGTCTGCTAAATAGACAGCAGCAGCAGCAACAATAACGAAAAAAAACATTTAGGAGAGGATAAGTAAGAGACTCCACGTTGTGTTCTGTACTCCGGAGATGGTGGGCGACTCCACAACAGCTGAACACCAGGGGTTTGTGAAACGGCAAAACTTAATTTCAAAAGTCCTCTTCAGAAGGGTAAATTTAGTATCTGTGTAGTGACAGACTGGAGAGACACTATATTAGGAGGCACTGTGTTTATTTATAGCCTTCGCCGGCGCTGAGAATACTATAGTAAGGTCAGGACAACAACGGGCTGCCTGACCCACAACGCTGAGACGAGGGTAAGACGATGTGTCGATGACGAAGACTTGACGAGACTTTACTTGACGGAACTTGACTTGACGAGACTTGACGAGACTTGACTTGACGGGTTCCAGGGGTCCACTCCAACAATGACCCTGAGTCCTCCCCGGAGTCCCCCGTATATCCCCCCCGCGCCGCCGCGCCCCCCCGTGGCGACGCCCCCCCTCGAGAACCCCCTAGAAGGTTCCGGGGCTTCTCCCGTACCCCGTCCTTCCCCTTCTCCCCACATCCCTTCCTCCCGCCTACCCCCTCACCTCTGGCGGACAGGGTTGCCATGGCAGCCGAGCTCCTTTTTGCCAGCAGCCAGCGCTACATGCCGTAGTGACCGATTCCACATCACTACATCCGCAATAGTGATCAGACACATAACCCACGTCACAACACCATAGCTGAATTCCTCTGTCCACCATTTCCTTCTGTTAAAGAATGATAAAACGCACCTAGTTACCCGTAGCTTTGCAAAATGTGTTTTTAGGTTCCTATATGTTACAGTCGACAATTATACATGTGATTCATTACAAGTGAGTCTACATAGGCAACGCGATCCATGAGGTTGCTCTTACCGCTGCAGACAGAGCGGTTGTCCCGATAAAACACTGCCGTGTACTGCTGTGCACGTGTGACAAGAGTCCATTAGTAAACGAGTGGTGTGTGCTGATAGGACACATCATACAAACTCCACACAGAGAGGCGCCCGAGTCGAGAATCGAACCCAAGACTTTCTTGCTGCGGAGCACGAGTTGTAATCACTGCGCCACCACTGCTAACAACTCTCCAGCAAACAAGCTCAGACGCAAACTGCCAACAAAAACAACAGCCCATGCAGGGATGGCTTCTCGAGTTTGTGTGTGTTCTCGTTCACAGGTGCAGCCGCTGGTGCAGGCCGGAAACACGCATTTCGTGCACCATATGATCGTGTACGTGTGCGAGACCAACGTGAATATGTCCTACATGAATACAACCTTTCAATGCTACTCGTCGATGGGTGAACCCAATCACCCCAGCGCCAGGTGCTTAAGTGTGATGGCTGCATGGGCTGTGGGCGGAGAGGTGAGCACAGGTGTACACCAATGCGTGATGATGATCATCCTCATTATCACGATGACTATCACCCTTTAACTCTTTTAACTCATGAGACAGAAATAATGATTACCTTTATCCTTATTTACTTGCAATCTTGAACTTGCTATGGCTAGGATTTATACGTGCGTCTCGAGCAATTAAATGCCACAACATCTCAAAGTGCTGAAATAACACAAGAGAAACACATATAGTGTCGAAAGAGGAAGGTGAAATGTAAGGAAATACAGGGGAAATGGCAATGACAACCCTGCGCGTATCAACCAGCGGTACTCAAGCCACTGAAAGCCAAATACCAATGAGACCTGGGAGGGGGGACGGCGGACGGGGGACACCTGATGATGAACCTAGATTTGGTCTTGTCTTTTGAGATTATTCAATGAGTTGCCATTTGCACAGAGAACAGGGTGGGCGAGCGAAAAGTGGAAATCAGACGTTGACATATAGGAAAGACTACGCGCCAATTGATTCCAAAATATTTCACTTTTGCGTGGAGATTCAGTATATACATTTATTTATATAGTATTTTTATTCATAAAAAGGCGCATATACTGACAGAAACAATTCAGGGCTACAATTTGATCAAAGAATATATATCTATTTTTTGAATGTTTTACCATTTTGTTTGTGGTATTTATATTTTTTTCTCATTTGTACAGCTTCCTTAGAATTAATTGAACAGCATATTATTTTCATAAATAGAACAAAAATGTGGATTCTTACACGCTCAATTCAACACACGTATCCTTAAAATCAATGCTAATCGATACACTAATGAAGTTTTACATCCCTAATAAATCAGTCCATAAATCGCCAATATCATCAGAATCATAATCGTTGCAAGAATTTTTTTTATAATCTTATCTATTTGTAGCCCTGAAGACTTACTACTTAATGTAACCAATTACAAGTGGTAGCAGGACAAGGGCGTGGGTTCAATTGTTTACACCGATGTTCATCATTATTACCCTGATATTGCTGCTGCTGACGTTGGTGCTGCGGCCGCCGCTGCTGATCGTGCGGATGACCGTAACGATATTCTCCAGACGTTCGACTACCCCGCTGATGCCGGATACTCGCTGGGCTTGGACGCAGACCCGAAGGTCGTGATGCTGGAGATACACTACAACAACCCACAAATGGCGTCTGGTGAGTGACTCACGTCTACTGTCCCCCCAGCCAAATCGGAACATTCCGACATTTGAGTATGGCACCTTATGGGGAGAAAAGTACAGCGATGACCCCAGGAAGACATGAGGCAGCCGTACCACTCGTCTCTTCACTCGACGTACTTATGTCTTCGTGCACGCCTGTGTGGATGATAACGTCATCAAAATGCTGCTTCGGTGAACTCGCACGTAAATGATAAACGTTACAATATTTCCAACATGTATACCCCAAAACCTCCAAAACGTTCCTCTGTTTAATTACTTCGCATTATAAAATTAAATCCCTCATCCCCACATTGTTCTTTTGCATATCTTTTAAGTATAGAAACTTGAGATGCACAAATATATTTACAAATACATACTTTCACACATGGATACATGCATCACATCAACCACACACAACAAAGACAAATATCCCCTAAAGAGCCTTAACAGAATTTTGGGGCAAGGGCTGTTAGTGAGCACCAATAAAGGCCGGCAAGGTACACGAGGGGGTGCGTGGCCAGCACCACACCCGACCGCCTTTGTCTCTTAAGCGGCAATGTTTACACACTGCACCAGGTACTCATTTGAGGTTGAGTCGACCTGGGGGAGGCCCAGGACCGGTAACAGATAATCGTCACTGGTGTTGCACACACGCACACACACACAGGTGTGAGGGACAGCTCAGGACTTCGCTTGTACTACACACCTAACCTGCGCAAGTACGACACCGGGATATTGGAGACTGGCATTTTACCAAACGTATACCACTTCATCCCCCCGAAGACGACGAGCTTCACGAGCTATGGCATCTGCAACACCGGCAGCTTCGTCACCGCCAACTCCAACGACACCTTGCAGGTACTGGGCTAGGTGCCAGCCCAGGCGTGGGTAACTAACTGGTACTCCCTCCTCCCAGACCCCTACCATTACCACCACCACCACCACCACCACGACTAACCTCATGAACTTCATCGCGGATAACAGTCATTGTTGTT
>JAAXLI020001218.1:909-16953 GCA_014621495.2 Entosphenus tridentatus | reverse complement strand
GCTGTCTGTGCGATGATTCAGGGAGACCAGGTGGTCACGGAGTGCACCTACAGGACCACAACCCGCGACGTGACCACCACCGTACGTTACTGGCATGAGCACTCGGATGAAACTCGCTGTGACCAACAACATGAAATCTTCATAGAATAACATTTTTATATACTTAGCATCTACCTCTCATGATGCTTCACAAAGATGTAGAATTATAGTCACCCCTTTATTTCAGAATAAAAGTAAATAAAATACTGCAAAATAACATTGAAACAATGAACAGTAATATTTCAACTGAAGCGGTAGACACCGCCACAGAGACCCATTGCAGCATTCGTACAGCTACACCAACATCCAAGAATACGACGCAAATGTAAAAAAAATCGTCATCGTCTCTGTGTCCTGGCATTTCCTGGGCTGTTGTGAGACACCTCTCCACGCCTTCCCATTGTCTTTCTTTCTCCAACGCTCTCCAGTACTGTTCGTTCTACTCTTTTCTTTGCCCTGCCTTTTTGGTCTTCTCTCCTCCACAACGCAAAGAAGCATCTCGGTTCAATTGCTTTCCTCCATCCGCCTCGTGTCACTGCACCCGTCGAATCTTGGTGAGCTCTTTTATCCTTTCAAGGTTATCCTCTTACCATGTATGCCCGCCATAAGACTGTTAATCATCCTATCCTCGACAGTTCATTCTCAGCAAGCTTAAGAGGAAATCGCGTATCAGCTGCCCGTGTTCAACTGCTCCTTCCTTCCTCCTAGAGTCCATGTTCCACAGTCGAGCGGTGTCTAAACCGGTCCTAGGGTCCCCTCTTGACAACACTGCAATGACCAGTGTGGTGAAGTATGGTCAAACAACCTCCATGTTTGACAGCATGGGGTGGCCGTAGTCCAGAATTTAAATGTAGCAAAGGCTGTAAAATGCAGTTGAGTATGGGCACATCGAACGTTTTGTAAACGACCTTCAGGAATGACATTACCAACAATGTATTTAAAACCGGTCACAAACTTTCATAAGTTATAGGTCAGTTCGTCTCTGTATGTTCTTTTTGTTCACTAAAAAGGTGCTTTTGGATGCCATGGCATATTAAGCACCCTATACCAAATCGACATCTTTATCCTTCCAGTGAGCAGTGCACCACCTCGCATCAGAGAATGGCCCGAGAAGATGATGCACAGAACTACTTTAACACATTCCTCCACAATGTCTTTCATACTAATATGGCACACTTTTATATGCCCTACAAAGAGTGTTTGCCACACGGCAATAAACCCACAATGTTTAATCCTTAGAGGCCTAAAATTTACTCCTGATTAAAGTGAAAACAAAAGTTATTGTCATGGCATTGTTCAGTAATCAAATTGAGATCAACTTGCTAAACTTCAACACTCAATGTTTTATAATTTATTCATGGCTTCCTCGGGTTAAAACCAGAATATCAGCAGTGCTGGTGTCAGAATGTTTCCCCCCCAAATGTGTTACCCAAGCGTGTGTTTTCCTTCCCCCTGGAACGCAATCTTAATTATAGGTTCCTTGTTAGGGCAATGCCTTTTATCCACACTCATATGGGGAGGTGCTATTGGCAGATCCCATTATATGCAATAATCCATGCATTTTTACGTTTATCCACTTGAAAAAGCAGACGGATGAATTTGCTGACAAACCCAGGTTATACTCCTTTCTATTGAAAAACATCAACATTATCGTCACCATCACCTCCTTACCCCAGTCGCTAACCTCACAATCCGCCTTCAAAAACAAATCTCATGACTCATACAAAACTAAACAATGTTCTATTTTACCAGGTGTATCATGTGTATATTTATAGCAGCCAAATAGTCTGAATACATGTTTCTAAATGTGGAGGGATAATCCACACGAACACGGGGAGGCATGCAAACGCCAAATATACAGGCGTCAGGGTCGGGATCGCACCCACGATCTCATGCATACCAGGCGAGGTAGTTAACATCTCGCCACCACGGCGCCTTAACGCGACCAATTACATGCGGAGATGTGCTCGCATTGAGACGCTTTATTAATGCAAATTGTAATGTATTGTTCCTCCACTCAACATCTCTCTCCTTGCCCCTCCTGTCACAGGGTGGACTGGGAACGATGGATGAAATGTGCCTCTCCTTTCTATTCTACTACCCCAAAGTGAACATTGGACTTTGTCGCAGCATGTACGACATAACTGCTGTAGCTCCAGTGATGGGATTCACTTTGAATCCGTGAGTGCAAACACACACACAGAAACACACCCGCACTTGAAAAAACAAAGTACAGTCTGTCCTATAATGCGTTCCTGAAGAACACCGCTTTATGGAAAAATCGCGTTATTATGAATAATATCGGGTAGAGCACAGTCCGCGAAAACACGTGAGATGCGTACCCAGGCTGAACAAAGACTGAGGCGTGTGGGTAGCAATCGAGAAGCATCCAGCAGCATCCCGCCTTGCGTGATGCTACGCCGAGGCAGCCGTACAACCGCTTATTCCTACTCGCGCGACGTAGTTCTGTTCACTCGATCGCGTTACATCCAACACATCCGTGCTATAAAAAGATGTGTTCCTTAATACATTAATCGCGTTTTATCCAATTCGTGTGACGAAAACTACGAATTATAGAACAGACCGTATTCCCGTAATAGCCCAGAAAGTGTTATGAGCGTCTGTTAACGCCGGACACAGTACTGCAGTCCATCGCAAAGACACATATCACATCACAGTGACACTTCATGACGCGCTGCACTGGCTGACAGTCCGGCCAGCCAGATTGAGACAACAAGCTGTGCGTGCCCCATCTATGGAGTAGTGCTCCAGTGTTTGCACCAATACGCACTGCCCTCTCTAGCCGAGACGCAACGTGGTACCCAGTCTATGCCTGTGCCAATGGCTGTCAACTGTGGTCGGCAGCACACCGTAACCCGATCGTCCCACGCACCGAAAGGGACATCTGGTGCACGGACCCCGTAAGATTGTGTTTGCCCATAAGGCTCGGCCAACCACCCACCCACCCGCTCACCGACCTGGTTGCCGCACTTTGGCGGTGTCCGGCCCTTCAACGTGGAACTCATTACCTGGCCACGACATTTTTTGTTCACCACCAGCCAGTTCTCGTGGTAGCAGACTCAGCAACGGGAAATGTCTCGCGCATCTTTCGGGGCACAACTGTGGCGCCTTCATGATAGCCGTTGTTGCGATAATGGTGCGATTACGATATGCACATACACCGCACGGGGCGAGTGTGAGGTGTGGTCAGGATCATGCGGCCTCATTTGTCTTCCCAGTACTAATTACGCACCTCACCAAGTATTCGTTTGAGGCTGAGATGACACAGGAGAGGCCCAAGACCAGGTTATATATATGCCACTGATGTTAACCACGGATAGGAAATGGGACTCGGGTCGCCAAGTTGTCAAGTTTGGGAAAGATGTATTTATCCCTCCCATCCCGAGAGCAAAACTGAAGAAATGACAACTTAAAGTACGATCCCGGTGATTAAAAAAACACGGCCAGCGAAAATCCCATCATTCCCTCCCAACCATAAACCATGGTTGTTAATGTGGTTCTGGGGGAGTCTTAAGCGTTAATATGACAATTTAGGCTCATGGCTGAGGAGGAGATATGGATAGACAGTTGATATATTCGCTTACCTCTTCCAAAGAAAAGGCACGCGAAGACGACACTTGCATAAAGATTTAAGACGATTACAAACGAATCACAGCCTAACATGCCTCATTGGGCACCTCTCTCCTTGACCAAAACTTTGCACAGGCAATTTCCGTATAAGATCACCAGCCCACAAGCGTTCATCGGAATGTATTTATTTGACCTCTATGACGTCAACCCCTGGACCGAGCAGCTGGTTCGCCAAGTGGAGAGTGCCGCTCGTAACTCAGCGCAGTACGTCTCCTCCGGCAACGGCGTGAGTATGGGTCGGGGGTGAGAAGACTGGGGGTGTGGGGGGGCCTGAGCGTCTCGACCAGTGGTTCTTAAACCTTTACTGCAGCCTTGCACCCCCTTTGGTTCTCAATCGTAAAAAAAAACTATTTTAGAATGTTAATAAATACATTGGGTTTGATAAACTTAAGTGCTTAATTTGTGTTTTCGATGATTTACCTTCGAACAAAAAAATTTGGCCATGTCTCGCACCCCCAGAAAAGGGTATCTGGCACCTCCCAGGTGGTGCGTGCACCCCAGGTTAAGAAACCACTGGTTTAAACTGTCTTTCCGTTGCTGCATTTTGTGTGTGGGAACGTAAATGTGTAGCTGGCCCCCTCCTGTCCCCCTCCCCGACTGGGGCCGGCTAAAAAAAAGCATTTGAGGACGACAAATGTTATTCTGCGCTGTGTTCTCGTCTCCTTCCGCATCACGTGGCTGGTTGAGATGAGTGTACAAGTTTACCACCACCATCTACTGGACAAATGAACCTTATGGCGTTACTGCGGGGTCCTGAATAAACGGAAGTCAAAATCGTAATTAATAGATTTTTGGCGACTCCGTCCCACCGTGCACATAAACGCCGCGACCCACCTGGCGTGGATCATTCTGTTGTCATGTCGTCCAAGCGCAGCGAGGACGAATGCCCAGAAGAAACACAACTTTGATTAAGGCATCGTGTAGAGCTCTTCGAGAGGAATAGATCGCCGTATCGTTCGCCTTCAACAGACAAAATTACATCGGCAATGTAGTTTATGCGAGAGCTGGGGGCTTATGGAACCCTGGAGTCCCGCCATAAGGTTAATATGTGAAAAAGAGCTTTATAGCTCATTGAATTCCAGTATAAATAAATATAATTCCGTATCAAACAAAGTGGAACACGAGTTTCCCCCATTTCCTACCCCTCCAAGCCCGCTCTTCCCCAACACCTCCTCCTAATGGCTAAATTTTGTATCCGCTCCCACTCCCCGATGGCGTAACTACACGTGAAATCATCATCGCGACGTCACGCTCCTAACACTTTGTGATGTCATCCCATTGTGCGGCTTGAAACGAAACGTCATCACCAATTAAATGGTTTTCAGGATAAATGCATGTGGAAGAGTGTTGCACGGTCCGTGCAATCTTCCTAGTTTTTACCGCTCAACCCCTGAAAACGTGACACAGCTGATTATCGATTCCACCCCGCCGCTCAACTATGCACTCCAGCTTCTCGTCACCAATCCATCACTCTTCCATTCAGCACCAAACTTCTCACCATTACATCCATTTTACGAACCACTCCATCACTCAAAATTGCATACCTCATCCGCATTGCTTCACAGTCCGACCATCCGTCTCGCACCACTCATACCAACACCACTCCCATCAATAAATGTTTACGGCATGGCACGTCGCTCATCCTTTGCTCGATTTTCCATCCCTGCTGCTTTGTTTGTGTGTGTGTGCACATGCAGCTTTTCCCCATTTTATCCGTCGAAATGATCCCCAAGCTCCCCGCGGACCCCACAGCTCAACCTTGCAGCACACCCACCACCTCCACCAACCCAACCACCTCCACGACGAAGGGAAGTGCTCCCGGGACGAATGCCGCTCTCACCACACTTCTGCCGGTGCTCCTCCTGCATCTGATGGGGACCGCTCTGCTCGTCGCCTGAAGCTCTGTTCACCGATGTGGATGCCCGCTACGTACACCACCTTCTCCACCACCTGCTCGCTTCATCACGTACACCACGTGCTCCTCCATAAACAACAACCACTTCCACCACCTACTCCACCAATTACACCACGTTATTTACATCGCCTACACCACCTTCACCTCCACCACCTACTTCACTCCACCACCTTCTCCAATACCACTGCATACTTCACTTCACCACCTACAGCGCCTTCCAGTCCCCCAACTACAAATAGTTGGAAAATATTGGGTGGTATTTATGTTTATTTTGTTATTAATGACAAATGTGTAAATGTTAATTGCAATATTAAATGAATAGTTATTGAATTATTGTCGATTATTAGGAGCGATTATCATCAAGATTAATTATTCCGACATGAATTCAAGATAATTTAGTGAATTCAGTGAACGATACATTTATAGATTATTGCACTAATCACGAGTTATTATTGTCTTTCACGTTGTCAAGGGATTTGTATTAACAATCGTGATATCAATGATTCTCGCTTTCAACATTTTCTAATTCTCGCTTCATCAATTACTATCAGGAAATACCCGGCGTTGCCCAGGTACTTGCGGCTATCTTTTGTGAATGTAGAGTGGTTCAATCGCGGTGTTCAGTAGGAGAGGGTCAATTGCGTTACAGCAACTGTTAAGATTTTGCTGTGCCATGGGGCCTCTAATAAATATAATATAACGTGCCCACAATACGGTACGAAACTGATATGGCAAAGCTTTTTTTGAAGCGTGAGTGATGCCGTGTTGTTTGTCTCGCCACGCAAAGACGACGGGCGTGCTCGCGGAGTTTGACCGTGAATTGGAATCGCGAACGGGTTTTTGGGTTGCGCACATGTAAGGGATGTCAGGGCTAGGAATGGAGATGGACAGTGGGTTAATGGGCATGGAGAGGATTCCGGCCAAAAGGAGAGGGGCAGTGGAGCGGGAACAGTGGTAGGGGGGAGGAGATAGAGGAGTGGGGCATCGGGGGGGCTCGGGGCATTCTGGTGGGAACGGATTGGGAGATGGCTGTGGGCAAGCGTGGACTCGGGGAATAGAAAGAACAGATCCCCCCCCCACCTCGTGTTGGCTCTACTTTACATAATCAACGGCAATTATTAGATTAACTTTATGAGGGGGAGGTGGTCATTATGTAACCGTTAGATGTGCGGGGCCAGGATAATGTGTGCTGGGTTAGGGATGGTGACGTCACTGGGAGCGTGTGGGGTCCTGTTTGGGGGGCTGTGCCCCCCCCCCTATATAAAATATCGGCTCGTCATGTAACTAAGATGTGTCTAGCTTATTTAATTAATTGCCTTGGTCATGTCAGAGCCAAAACCTCCTTTCACTGCCACACCACTCATCCTGAGTTCAACCCTGGCCTTAGCTCTGCAGACAACCCAGTGCCTGATGTCATAAACTCTGCCGTTCTTCCTCACTTGGGAGTAGGCCTCGGCAAGGTAAGGTAATTGTACCCTTTTTACCGGGTAAAAGGGTAAAGGTAAAGGGTAAAGGTGTCACCATTACCATTTGACGTTCAGTGTTCATAACCAGCAATGAAGGCCTCCACCATCCGTCATTGACCTGTACATGAACTGGCTTACATTCCATCACCAGTCTCATGCATCGATCACTAGCATCCCTTCCAGCAACGTGTTCTGGCTAAGCCCACTTAACTTCAACAGAATGATGGCTCGAACAGAATGATGTTTACATGTGTTTATATATAGGACTATTTTTTGCCAGTAGGGTAATACAATGATAAAACAAAGGCTTCAGCCTTTCTGGAAATAATACAGGACGTGTTAAGATGTTCAAACACCAAATAGATACCTATTGCAATACATCAAGTCTGCATTAACCACACACCATGCTTGTGGTAAAACATGCAAACAAACATGCTTTGATAATAGGGTATACATCGTCCTTGAAAATGAATGGCCTACACCAGAGACGTCTGCCTTCATGGCCTTGCCTCACCAGTGTTAGACCCGAGAACAGCACAAAGGCAATGCAAATATTAAAGCATAGATAGCTCGGGTTGAGCAGTTGTATCTATCGGACCACTTATTGCACTGTTCGCCTGTAGGTGATCTGGAACAAACACTATTTAATGCCTCAAATTCAGCCCTGCTTATGCTCTTCAATGACGTAAACACATTGGATTTCATGCACTACATTTAAGGGGATGCAGTCACTGAGGACATTCTGTTCTGACACTTCTCGAACACAACCGCTTGGGGAATGTTCAGTTGTGCTGTGTGGCTCCGTAGACGGCAAAGAGATTCCTTGGGATCGCATGTTTGGCTTCTATACAAGATGGAGCATCCTGTTGTACATGTAGTGGGTTAATGGAGAGCGGAGACGACTCGTAGAGGCAATGCGTTTATTCCAATAAACAGTAACAGTCAGTCTTCACTAGGGCAACGGCCCTTTTTACCTACTGCCTGGGGAGGTACGGCCTCCGGACTAGCGTGCTCCAACACGGGGCTACGGGCTCTTAAGTCCTCCGGTTACGAGTGACATAAGGGAACCTACACCGACCCGACCCATCCAAGGTACGGGTCCGAAACACTGGCCCACTCGGACCCGGGCCTTACAAGGACGTCCGGCCGGGGGTTCCCAGGGTCTCACCACTGGCCCAGAGTCCCGGCCCTTACAAGGGCAGCAGGGGTAGGGGTCCCAGGGTCCTAGGCTAGCTGGTCTTCTAGCTTTGGTCTTGGACTGGCCCCGGACCCTTCCAGAGGTCCGGCTTTTATACACCTCCCCGGTGTGTCAGCCCCTGGCCACGCCTCCCTTCCAGAGAGGTCCAGGGGGGTCTCGGGGGATCCTAGGACACCCCGCAGCCCCCTTCTGCTTTGGGGCTGCGGAATGTAGCGAGTCACATGCCGGTGTAAGTTACTGCCCCTGATGGGCCGTGTCTGCTACTGCAGGTAAGTGCACGCAGCCCATTTACAGCGCTACATACAGAAGGACTGCGCACCTTGGCAAGGAGTGTTGCTCCGTCTGCTTTTTGGACGAACTGCGAGATTCGTAGAGAACTCGCAGTTACAGAACCGAGCGCAGCATTTGGGAGCTAATGAAGCCGTTCTTGTCAATTGTGAACTGCATTAAAACCCCATCCATGTGTGAATACATGGGGGTCTGGTTATGATGTGTTGTTGTTCTCACACCTAGGCACGTTGGTTGTTAAAACGAAGGGTGGTTTTTGACTTGCGAAATGAGCTTCTCGGATTTGCGATGGGCGTCAAATATATGGAACTAGCTGTACTCGGCATAACATTGGTCCATCTAGAAGATCTGCAAAAAAGAATCACCCTTTTTTTAACTTATATTTTCTAATCAAAGATGTATCTAAAGATAGAAAGATAGATTGAAGATACATAAAAGAGAATATATTAAAGAAAAGATATATAAAAGATAAGAATACAATTTCACTATTAAATTAAATATATACAAATATACTCGTCTTCGGAGCCAAAGCAGAGGATCCAGAAACACCGTCCCAGAGTCGAAGCAGACGATCCAGGAACCGGAAGTCAGCCGAGTTGTTGCAGACATCCTTATATAGATGTAAGGGTGTTATAAGCAACCTTTCGCAAAATAGCATAAGATAGCAGAGCTGTCAACATCCATGGACGGGGGGTGGGAACATGTCAGAGGGAGGTGAGGAGACACAGCAGGGATTAGTTGAGAGGAGGGGCCAGGGAGAGAGGTGGGGGAGGCAAGATGACGGGCGAGACTGGGAGCTGCACGTGGCATATAAAGAGAGCCCTTCCCCGCGTGTTGAGTATCCATGTTCCTTCTGACAGATGTGTAGTGTCCTCCTTCCTCCCGGCGTGCGTGTGCGTGTGGTGTGCGGCGCACACACTAAGTCGGAGATGAGGTAGTTGCAGGAGGCACCGTCTCTCTATTTATCCGTCCACACCAACTCCGGCCTGCTCTATCTCGACCACGCTGCCGTACAGCCCAGCCTAGACACAACCCTGTCTGTGTTGCACTGACGGCGTCGACCGAGACAGCCAACTGTTCGGCCGCGCAATGATCGGGCGAAGGCAACAGCGACGAAGGCGGCGACGACGAGACGAGTCCACTCCCAGAACCGGCAGCCCAGAGCTATCATTCTCCGCTACTTATATTCCCCTCGGCGCGGCCTGGCTCTGCCCTAGCTGTGCTTCCCTTCTCGAACCCACCAGAGGGTTCCAGGGGCCTCCTTGCCCCAGTTCCTCCACCCTGCCGGCACACCCGTGTATATGCTTAATGGCGTGTGCGCTAACTGTCCACCGCAGTTACTGCTGCTGGACAGCAGTCGGCGCTGTGTCACTACAGATGCATGGAACGTTGTTGGCTTTCTCAGTGATCAGAAGAACGTGTCTCCCTGCCTACGCGACTGATGTATTTAGGAAACAAAATGAACCGATTACGCAAGGAGACGACGCGAGCATCATTCACACGAGTTGATTGAATCAACGAGATTTGTGGGGTATTTCCAGAAGACAAAATCTGTCTGGATTTTAAGCTTATGGCCTCTTCACTCAACATTCAAACATTTCTTGTCTCACAGTGAAAATTACCAGCGCCCCACTCAGGCGACGACTGGACCACCTTCTTGCCGCCCGGAGGTACACTAAACAATCTTTCCATCCCCCCAATCTGGACACGACAGAGTTTGATTGGGAAATCGAACAGTTCATTGATATTTCACGGAACACACATTCCCGAGCTATTCCGGAACACTGGCTCACTGCGAGGAAAGGAAAACCCCGAATTCTCGACGCGTGCCTTGAAATCGATGGTGCCCTTTGCAAGTGCATACACGCACGCACGTGTGTGTTTGTGTGTGTTACTCCGGGTTCGGCGCGCTTGATTGTATCGAGTCTCAGATCAACTCTGGATGTCGCAGCTGAGATTTAGGCTGCAATGTCAACCACGCCGCCTAGTTTTGAGAATCCCTGCTGTCGCATGTCTCAAGGCCACATGTCTCTTCACTATGTGACCTGGTGAGCCCATCAAATCATTACGTCACCATTTCTGACTATAGACGTACGTTGATATTAGTTGTTCTAGAATGCCGACACGTTAACAACATTTACTGTACTTAATTGACACGCTTTTTTTGTCATGGTCGTTGCCAGGGTCGTAGAAATTTCCTTGGTGTTAAAATGGGGTCATATTGGAAGTAAGCTTAGGAAGCATTGTTCTATCCCATACAGACGGAACTTGTGGTGTCCACATCGTTTGCTGTTCCACCTTTTTCACTGCAGGCCAGGGTTTGGGTACCTCCTCAACGTCGCACATGAGAAGGGAGTTTCCCAACGTTTGTATGATCCACCAATCCACTCACCACCTCAACAGTGACAGATTTCAGTTGTCCGTAGTCGCAACCGCTGCCCATGAATGAGTTGTAACAGGACCCATGTTGACCCCCAACAGTCGCATGCACAGGCAGCAACTCGTGACAGTGGTAAAATTCGTTATCATTGCAATAAAAAATATATGAACCCAGAGGCTGAGATTAAATGCTACAAGTATACAACTTCAACCACAGCCCTCCTGCACGGCTGACATTATTTTTTACCTTACTTGACCAATCACAAGAGCAAGATTTCCCGTTAGCCTTAGTTTTGTTGGCGTATGTATGTTGGACTTATTTCGCACCGTACGTGACCAACCGTGCTATTTGGAGGTGTGGGGGAAGGGAAACAAACTAAACACAAAAAACAGTTCTAAAGAAATGAGTTTTCAAACTAGATTTAAAAGTACATTGCTCCTAATATCGGAAGGGGTGCACTTATTAAGGTTAGCATGGCACATGGTGTGGTGGTTTTAACACAACCACCCGCCGACCGCCTTTGCCTTCCCATCAGTGATGAGGGCACCATGGTGGAAAAATGTTAACTACCTCGCCTGGTATACAGGAGGTCATGTATTCGATCCCAACTCTGACTCCTGTATATTTGGAGTTTGCATGTTCTCCCTGTGGTCGCATGGGTTTTTCTTCGGGTTCTCCAGTTTTTACATCCACTTTTAGAATACACATTCGTTTAGAGTATTTGGCTGCTATTAATTTCCACTTCGTTGAGCTATCATTTGTGGCCAGGTCGCTTCTGAAAAAAAGTTATATAGCTCAGTGGGCCTTACTTGGTAAAATATTTTTCTTGTTTAGTTTATAATTGCACACCAAATCAAGGTATTGGCTGACATAAATGCTTATTTTCAAAACCGGTTTGTATATATCACATTTATAGGGACTCCTCTTCTTACGAACGAGTTATGTTCCAGATGTCTGGTCGTAAATCGATTTGTTCGTAAGTCCACAACTTTACTCCTGTCGATTCCATTCATGGTGTACGGCATGTACACTAAACACAGGAAATTACTTTAAAAGTTGTATAATCTCCTGTAGATGTAGATGACACTGGTTCTTCACATTCTGCAGATGTAGATGCCCCCACCGACATCTATTGCACGGCGGTTGAACCGACGAATCTCGGTCCGAACAGGAAACTTCACGTACGGACATGTTCGTATCTCTGAAAGTTCTTAAGTCAAATGTTCGTAACTAAAAGAGTCCCTGTAGTGTGCCGATGATCATGACGATTCTAATCCTGCTTCAACATGCTGGTCACTGAAAGGTCCTGAAGAGGGAGGGGGGAGGCAAGATGTCACTCACTGATGTTAGCCATGGCCGGGAATCAAACTAAGGTAGCTGGGTTCGTAGCACAACGCACTTAGCCACTACGCCGCACATGTGCGAGCACACATACAAAAATAGAACTACTGTACAGCCTCTTTCCGCTGATAACTCGCGGTGAGTTCATCGCGGCTATTGTGCTAGCCCAGGCGTACTTCGAGGTCTATGACGACAATACCACACAAAGATCATGACCAATACGGGTCACCCGAATCACAGGACCCTCTCGAAGTGAATTTTCACCGTGACTATCGGGTCAGCCCTGCGCAGATTATGGCTGTAAAAAATAAAACGAAGCCTGGTTCTATAAAGGAGCTGAATATCGGACGGCCGGCATGTACACACGCGAACATTCGCAAGTATATATATACTGTACACACAAAGATACACCTGCAGCGCGTACAAGTACAGAAGTCTTCCACACGACCCACATTCCAGTAATGTGCCGAAGCTACTTGAATAAGCCACACTGTAATGTTGACATTTAAATAATTCGTTGTATTTTAAAAAAAATCGCTTCTTAATAATGAATTAAGTCTTCAGCTATTTATTTTCACCCGCTTCTCGCGAGGATGGTGATCATGACCATGGGGGTGTCCCGTGCCCTGGATAATGACGCTGACCTCACGTTCAGCACCGAATTATCTCCGGACAAATTTCACATCTCGTGGGTGTTCGACAGCGACCAGATCGATCTGGAGGCTCGGGTTCACACCCGGGGCTGGGACAGCCTGGGGCTGAGCGCCACGGGGCTGATGGCCGGCTCTGACGTGGTGATCGGGTGGGTGGACAGCGCAGCCGCTACCCACCTCGTGGTGAGTGGCAGGCGGCGCGGTCCTCACTTGGAGAGACCAGTGGGCTGGGTTTCTATTCCTGCATGGCCGCGGTGTCAGGACAACATCGCCTCCAACACCGTGACAACCACGGTTACAACCACTACCAACATGATTATGACCGACACCACACCACAGCGAGCGACAATCGATACCACCATCACCAGCATTACCACCATCACCAGCAGTACCACCACCATCACCAGCGGCGACATCGTCATCACCACCAACGTGAATATCACCAAAATCAGCAGCAGCATTACGGTCATGATGAACAGCACCATCACCCTAATCACCACCTCCAGCATGCGTGTCTGCATGTGTATCTTTCATACACGTGTGTCTCGGCCTTGCTGTGCACTGGTTGCACCACTATCCGAGGAGTTAACCTCGTATTCAATAAACCTTCAGAGCCAGGGAGAACATCCAACTCTGGTGTATTTAATGAATGGAATGAGGTAAAACTAATGGAAAAAACACAGCACAAAATACAGCATCTGTTACTACTTGCAATATCGATACAATGAATGAACACAAGGAGCATCATAACATTGTCTTAGATAAGATGAAACTCAACCATAGGTCCTAGATGGACCAGGCACCTAAATGAGCACTGAATAGCTATGAAAATGATAAGCTACTGTGTTAAATAAGGTCACATCGTGTAATCACCATTCTGCAGCCTATAAATGTACAGCACTGCACATAACACTGAACTGTGGATGAGATACTTCTTCATCCTTGCTCTCAAGATCGCATTAAAGTTACATGGGTACAAGTCTGGTTCAACTTACCAAACTACAAGTAACATTCACAATAATGCAAGTGGCAGGCTTCATTGTTAACTAGGCCTCGTATTTATAACAATGTAACAGCATTACAAAGGCATTTACAGCATTATAACGGCAATCCTAACATTATAACATCATTTCCAGTATTATAAGAACATAAACAAACTTACAGACCATGCTTCTTAAAGTCCCACAATTAACAGATGCACCTGTCTTCACTGAGACGCTATTTGTGCCACCATTTTGTACTCTGTATAATGGCTGACACCCTGCCGCATGGCTTTGAGAATCTTCGATCGTAACTTCCTGGTCATGTGACCAAACTTAACACCATATCCGGGAATTCCTGTGTACGCATACCCCCATACCTGTCGTGAGGCAGGACAACGTGTGTGTCTCCATATCCACCCCATGTGTCTCCCCCGTGTCTCGAGCTCTAATCCAGTTTCCCCGTTCATCAACTCCGTCTCTCCTTTTCTCCCCCCACACCCCAACGCTAGGCTGCTGCTGTGCGTGCAGGACGTACACATCGAGGGGGAGCGGAACCTGGTTCGGGACGCGAGCCAGGACTACAAACTCGTGCGGCTCAGTGAGAACGGCACCCACATGGTCATGCACGTGGTGCGCGCGCTGCGCACGTGCGACGCCAACGACAGGGACATCACCGTGCGTATTTAATCCACGCAGAAACGATCAAGGATTAATAATATTAACGTGTTTAAGCGAACAGATAGTCCTAGTCCACTTCCGGACTATCTAACTCATTTGAAGGCCAATGTAGACGAATTATTATCGAAGCTTCACACCCCCCCCACCCCGATTCCTATGCGTGCGTACATTGTCAGTAGACCCCCATACACAAGCGTACGCATTTGGGTTAACCCCCTCCATGCGTACGTACAAAATGGATGCCCCCTTAAGGACTACTTCCTGAGGTTATTTATGAATGACCCGCACCGTCTCCTATTCACACGCATTGCGGCTCTTGAAATGTTGAGTTTCTTACCGAAGTAGAAACACGTGGCTCCTCTTGTTATTTTGGTTGCCGACCCCTGGTATGTTGTGAAACGTCGTTGCATCGATGATGTATCGATTATTGTAGCATACGATGCATCGCATTGCGCGGGTAAGAACCATTGCTATTTTTTATTCGTATATCGGATGTGTGGATTCACGAGCCACCCCTTCTACTCGCGAGAGGCCGCTAATGAATTGGCATGTTCTGTTCACGTGACAAAGCTTACTAATTGGCTGTCGGGTGGTGGCGGCTTTAACGACACATTCATATTTACGCGATCTAACTCCAAAAAAAAACCTGTATTATGGATGACATAACGTTGTTACTCGCTCTCCAATGATTAGCGCCCAGGAGCTCAGTGTTAACTATGCACTGCGCATTTTTAATAAATCGCTGCCTGGAAGGAGCTTCATAATAATTGACATTTATAAAGTGCAATTCGTCCAGGAATATCGGTGCTCCTTGTCACCATTCATCACAGCGATGATACACTCCGCTGCTCCTGACGCGGTTATCTGGGCTTCACCACCTGAATGTGAAATTGTAGATGTTACTCTGCGTCTATATTAGCAGCCGTACGAAAGAAGAAGTGCGCCATGCACGAATTGAGTCGACAATATGAATACTGCAAGGTAGTCGGGAGACCACTGGTCATAAATGGGAATATTTTAGGGCTGTAGGCGAAACAGGGTGACGAGTCTTGAGAGAAGAGCTAAACACAGGGCGAATTGAGCTCGCGCCTGTCTCGATCCACGACTGGCAGCATCAGCTGTGCCTCGTGGCTTGGCCATGGCGCGTTGCAGTGGCTCGGTCACCCCCCCCCCCCCCGGGTGCAGCAGAGTCGAGCGATCTCGGCACGCGGAGCAGATATTTGGATCGGCGGATGGGAGAGGCCGTGACGGTGGTGTATCAGCTGTTGAGTGTAAAGTGGTGGGAGGCCGCGGTCGTGTTGACGCCGTGGTTTCTGTACCTTCCCCCGCCTTGATTGTTTAAAAAATACTCGCTTTTTGTACCGCGTCATCTTGAATTGAAACAGGAGTCGGAGGGTTACCCATCAGGTTATTTGTTTCGTTAGTCACCAATCCCCCCCCCCCCCCCCCAAA
>JAAXLI020001215.1:770869-787861 GCA_014621495.2 Entosphenus tridentatus | reverse complement strand
TCTACGTGCATTTGTTCGTCATCATCACGTCGATTAAACGTAAGGCGCACATACTCTCGCGAATTTCTGCTCGCCATCGGCAGAACCACACTCAAGGATATAAACCCAGCAGACGCGGAAGAGCTACGCGACTGCGGTCTGCTCCAGAGGCCTGCTCTACCACCGACCTCTACTACTGCAACCAGCCTACAGTGGAAGCGCCACAGGCGGTGTATGAGGAAGCAGAAGAGGGGAAAGCGCGGAGGTATTGAGGCTAGGCGAGCGGCTAGCCCTCACCGGCCGGCTATCCCTACCATCACACTGGCCAACGTACGCTCGCTGGAAAACAAACTGGACTATATCCGCCTTCTTCGTACAACTTCCAGGACTGTGAGTGAGTGCTGTGTCCTTGTGTTTGTGGAGACATGGCTTAACGACAGCGTCCCGGACCATGCCATTCAGCTAGCCGGGCTAACATGTTACCGGGCGGACAGAGCGCTCGTCGAGGGGGGGAAGACTCGCGGCGGGGGACTCTGTGTTTACATCACCGATGCCTGGTGCCGCGACGCTGTTGTGGTCTGCCAACACTGCTCATCATTGGTGGAGTTTATGGTAATTAAATGCCGGCCATATTACCTGCCGAGGGAATTTAGTGCCATATTGCTGGTGGCACTATACATCCCCCCTGGCTCCGAAAACAACAGGAACGAGGCACTGTATGAACTCCATCAGCACATCGGTGACCAGCAGACAGCCCACCCAGATGCCTTCCTCATTCTGGCTGGGGATTTCAACCATGCCAACCCCAAGAGCGTGTTTCCACAACTCCAGGGACACATCAACTTTCCCACACGAGGAAACAATATCCTGGACAATGTCTACACTACACACAAAGGTGCCTACAAAGCCCGTCCCCTCCCCCACCTTGGGGCCTCAGATCACACCACTGTTCTGCTAACGTCAGCGTACAGGCCGCTGGTTAAAGTCACCAAACCAGTTATAAAGCGGATATGCGTGTGGCCTGAGGGATCTTCAGAGGCACTCCAGGACTGCTTCTCCACCACCGACTGGAACATGTTCAGAAAGGCAGCCACCTACAACAACACCGTAGACCTCCAGGAGTACACGGAGACCGTCATTTCCTACATGAGGAAGTGCATGGAGGATGTCACGGTCACAAGAACCATCTCCATTCGGGCCAACCAGAAGCCATGGCTGACAGGGGAAGTCCACAGGCTCCTGAGGGCTCGGAACGCCGCCTTCAAAGCTGGCGAGGAGATGGGCCTGAAGACAGCCAGGGCCAACCTGTCGCGAGGCATCAGATTGGCCAAGAGGCAGTACTCCAGGAGGATCGCCGACCGCTTCAATGACAGCAGAGACACCAGGAACCTGTGGCGAGGGATGCAGACCATCACGGACTATAAACCCTCTCCGCAGACCTGTGACAGCTCCACCTCTCTGCTGAACCAGCTGAAGGACTTCTTCGCTCGCTATGAGGCAGACAACAGCACCCCAGCACAGAAGACTCCACCACCTCCCGGCGACCAGGTGCTGACGCTATCCCCAGATAGCGTGAGGAGATCCCTCAGAAGGACGAACCCAAGGAAAGCCCAGGGCCCTGACAACATTCCGGGTCATGTCCTGAGAGACTGTGCGGAGGAGCTCACAGATGTCTTCACCGACATCTTTAACACCTCGCTGAGACAGGCTGTTGTACCCACGTGCCTCAAAGCTACCACCATCATCCCGGTCCCGAAGAAGTCATCTCCCTCCTGCCACAATGACTACCGCCCGGTCGCACTCACTCCCATCCTTATGAAGTGCTTCGAGCGGCTAGTCCTACAACACATCAAGTCTGTCCTTCCCCCCGCCCTGGACCCTTTCCAGTTTGCGTATCGGTCTAACCGCTCGACCGATGACGCCATCTCCGCTACCCTCCACTCAGCTCTCACCCATCTGGAGACTAAAGACTCCTACGTCAGAATGCTGTTCATCGACTTTAGCTCAGCATTCAACACAATCATTCCCCAGCAGCTCATCCACAAACTAGACCACCTGGGGCTCAACACCTCCCTGTGCAACTGGCTGTTGGACTTCCTGATAGGGAGACCACAGGCAGTTCGAGTTGGCAGCAACACCTCCAGCACCATCACACTGAACACAGGGGTCCCCCAAGGATGTGTGCTGAGCCCCCCTCCTCTTCACTTTGCTGACCCACGACTGCACACCATCATTCAGCTCCAACCTCTTCATTAAGTTTGCGGATGACACAACTGTGGTGGGTGCCATCAAAAACGGTGATGAGACAAACTACAGGAGTGAGGTGAGCAGGCTGGCCACGTGGTGCAAGGACAACAATCTCCACCTAAATGTTGAGAAGACGAAGGAGATTGTCGTGGACTTCAGGAGAGTGCACACCCAGCATACTCCGCTAACCATCAATGGTGCTGCAGTGGAGAGGGTGAGATGCACCAAGTTCCTGGGTGTGCACATCTCTGAAGACCTGTCGTGGAGTCACAACACTGCATCACTGGCCAAAAAAGCCCAACAGCGCCTGTATTTTCTCCGCAAACTGAGAAGAGCAGGAGCCCCGCCCCCCATCATGCACACCTTTTACAGAGGCACTGTTGAGAGCATCTTGACGAGCTGCATCACCGTGTGGTACGGCACCTGCACCGTGTCCTGCCGCAAGACTCTGCAGCGCATAGTGAGAGCAGCTGAGAGGATCATTGGTGTCTCTCTCCCCCCTCTTCTGGACATTTATAACACCCGCATCACCAGCAAAGCAATCAAGATTGCAGGTGATCCCACCCACCCATCTCACAGCCTCTTCAGCCTGCTGCCGTCAGGGAGGAGACTGCGGAGTCTTCCGGCCAGGACCAGCAGGCTCAAAGACAGTTTCTTTCACCAGGCTGTCAGGAGACTCAACTCCCTCCCTGCTCTACCATCACTCCCCCCCCTCTGCCCACCCTCCTCCCTTTGCCCCCTGACCCCAACCTCCACACACACATTCACTCGTACATCCTGATTTCTGGACTGCACATTGCACTACATCGCACTACCACACTGGTTTAAATATCTTATTTCTTTAAATACTTTATTTAAATAATATTTTACATTTTATAATTCTTGACTGTTGTTTATTTTAAGTCTATTACATTTTTAATTATTTATCTTGTGTTGATCGCCGATTGTTTATTGTTTATTTATGTCTGTTAATTGTGATTCATTTTTTAATTGCTTGGTTGCACCGTGGGACCAAGAGAGAGGACTGTAATTTCATCTGTGTTGTATGTCATGCATGTAACACACTTGACAATAAAGTGACTTTAAGACTTTTTTAAGACTTTCATAAAAGTTGAAGGCAGTATAGTACTATAGTAATAGAGCAAGTGCAGAATCACTGAACCGGCATTGATAGCTTGAAAGCATTTAGCACGGGGCCCCTGAAAGTGCGGGGCCTGTAGCTACATTTGTAGCTACTTTTGCTACTAGGATAATCCGGCACTGGCGGCAGGGAAAGGAAAGGCATTTAACAAAACACCACAAATAAAATAAAAACTTTGTTATTGTCACCAAGTAAGGCGTCACTGAGCTGCTATGTAGCTCTTTTACAGAAGCGACCTGGCCATCACAACATGATAGCAGCTCAAGCAAGTGGCTGATATCATCATCATCATCACCACCACTGTGTGGACATTCATAGCAGCAGTCAAATCCTCTCAACGCGTGGTGACGTTGATTCTTAATGTGGAGTAAAAAAAACGGAGGCCCCGGAGAAAAATCCACACGACCACTGGGAGAAAGAAAGACACGCAGACTCAAAATATACAGCAGGCGCTAGGGTCGTAGATCGCATCCACGACCTCCTGTACACGAGGCGAGGTGGTTAGCATCTTCTAGCCAATGTGAGCATCAGGGTCCTGGATCCAATCCACGACCTCCTGTACACCGGGCGAGGTGGTTAACATATTCTACCCAATGTGGACGTCAGGGTCCGGGATTAATCCCACGACCTCCTGTACACCAGGCGAGGTGGTTAACATCTTCTAGCCAATGTGGGCGTCAGGGTCCGGGATGGAACCCACGACCTCCTATACACCAGGCGAGGCAGTTAACATCTTCTAGCCAATGTGGGTGTCAAGGTCCGGGATCGACCCCACGACCTCCTGTAGACCAGGCGATGTAGTCACCATCTCAACATGGAACCCACGACATCCTCCATACCAGGCGAGGTAGTTAACATCCCTTGGCGCACCGTAGCGCCCACACCTAGAGTCTAAGAGCCGAAGTCTCACCTCGTGCTCAGGAGGAAGATTTTCGTATTGATCAGAAGCCTGTCGACCGCCTGTGTGACACAACAACAGCAACAACAACACAATTACTCATCGCCTACCATCGGTAGCAGTAGCACTACGAACGCCTGGGCCCACGGGAGGGCGCCACTCGGCACCCCGAGGCCGCGTTCGCAATCTCTGTGGAGGAGGAATCCGATGAGCCGCGAAGCTCTTCGCGTGTTACCCTTGTCCAGCATGAGGGGACGCAGCGACGGGCGCGAGCGCAGCGTGGAGGGCACGTGGCGGCGAGTCGCGGAATCCGTGAATAATGACCACGTGACTTCTCACGAGTCCCGTGGATCGCGCTTGGGCAAGGCGACAATCGCAACGACAGAGCGGACCCAGAGCGCGAACACACACACAAAGACAAATATCCCCCGTATAGCCTTTACAGAACGTAGGGGCAACTGCTGTTAGCGAGCAGCACCTATGAAGGCCGGCACGGCACACGAGGGGGTGGTCGGCCAGCACCACGCCCGGCCGCCTTTGTCTCCCCAGTGGCGATGTTTACACACTGCACCAAGTACTCATTTGAGGCTGAGTCGACCAAGGGGAGGCCCAAGAATGGTTCAAATAATCGTCACTGGTGTTGGCCGCGAGCGTGAATCGAACCCGGGTCGCCGGCTTAATAGTGCAGCAAAACGCTAACCACTACACTACCACTCCCCACAGACACACACACAGACACAGACACACACACAGAGACACACACAGACACACACACAGACGCAAACAAACACACACACACAGACACACACGCGCGCACATCATACAATACCAAATCACACAGGAGTGGTGGCGCCTCAACAGAATGGCCCCTTAACATCGATGATTGGGCAACGTCGATGCAAAGTTCACGCAGCGCGAGCGGCGATCGCAGCGTTCCGTGGACTCCGCCACGAGGTTTTAATTCGCAACAAATCCCGTCAGGGGCGAGCGACAATCCGACAGTGGTCCTCTGAATCGTTACGAATTTACTTGCGGTCTACTATGAACCAAGTACCATTAACGCACCCGGCTCTCCGTGTCATTAGAGCAGCGCAAAAGTTGCGCAATCAAAAGCATCAAATGGAGACACCATAGCATGACATGGATACCCAAAGCATCACACAGAGACACCTCAAAATCACACAGAGACCCATAGCGTCAGACATAGACTCATAGTTTCACATAGAGACCCATAGCTTCACATAGAGACCCATAGCTTCACGCAGAGTACCATAGCTTCACATAGAAACTCATAGCATCACATAGAGACATATAACTTCACATAGAGACCCATATCTTCACATAGGACCAATAGCTTTACATCGTATTTCCATGTCTCAGATCCTGCAGAAGCCATTGGTATTTCTAGACGGGAGATTCCCTCAGTCTTGGCTCACCCCTTGGATGGTGGACTCGAGTCGCTCCCTGCCCACGTCCGGGTCGAGTCTTGGAGGAGAAGTTTGTTGTCTGAAACTGCGACGGATCCAGGCTGTCATAGACGCTCTCCCTCTGTCCCAGCGCCTCGTACTGCACCGCCCACGGACACCGCACAGTCGTAATAGCACAGTCGGTTAGACCGGGCAGCTCGGGTGGGCGATGGCGCAAGTGGCAACGCTCGCCCCTCGTGTGCAGCAACAAGGGGCTGGGTACGTGAGTGAGTGCGTAAGTCTGTGTGTGTGTGGTGCGGTGTGAGCGAGCGGTATTGAGGAAGTGCGAAGGGCGTTCCGGAAGCTTGAACCCGGGTGAAGCGATTGGGAGAGATGACCTCTCAAGAGAACTGCCGAGGGAGGGTGCCGTTTGTATGCAGACTGCCGGGATGACATCGTTACCACCATGTGGTTCACAGGACGGGTTCTGCAGGATTGGAAGGAGGGACTGCACTAATTTCAACAACTACCGTGACATCTACTTTCCTTAATATGCGCAGGAAAGGTACTGGCAAGAATGATTCAACATCGCCTTGCCAGACATGCTGAGGAGAGGCTTGCAGAGCCTCAATGTGGTTTCAGACTTGGACGGCCTTGCATGGACGTCAATTTGTCTGTCAATCTGCTCCAAGAGAGGTGTAAGGGATTTCCAACAGGACCTACATCTCTGCTTTATTGACCTTTTCAAGGCTGATTATACCATCAATAGACCAGGGCTCTGGGTTGTTCGTTGTACTTTTGGAGTCCTGGCCTTCTGCTCACAGTCATTAAGGACCTTCATGATGGTGGGCAGGCCCAGGTAAAGTTGGTTGTCCGGGTGTCGGAGCGATTTTCTTTTCACCTTTGAGTGCAACAGAGATGTCCTCTGGCCCCTACAATATTTAACATCTTCTTTGACAACAGTGTTCGAGAGGATTTCCATGGATGTACCGGGGGAATCTTGATTTATTATAGATAACAATGGGTGGGTGATCGATGCCTGGATCCTGTTAAAGGACGGCTCCCTATTGGTCAATCATATTATGTGGATGACCTGGTGATTTCTCCAGACCCTTTAAAGAATTTGTAAACGCTATTGTTGAAGCTGGAGCCTGTTACTAAGAGACGGGGGCCTTACCATCAGCCCCAAAAAGGCAGAGCACCTGAATGGGTATTTTATATCATCAAATTGTCCTCTCCCATGACTCCTCATGAGCGATGGGGTATTTGTGAAAATAGTGGAGAAGTTTCAATATTTGGGCAGTGTGGTTGTGACCAGCTAAGGATTGACAGCTGAGGTTTCGCTGGCATTGTATTTTCAACAGCTTTGTAGCGTTGTTTCGAAGCTACCTGGTCTTTCACTCCACACGTAGCCCCATGTCTTCTTGGCCATGTAATGCCCTGCCTTTTCTATGCTTGCGAAACGTGGAGCCTTCTAAAGGAACATCTGCGCTGGTTTTAAACATTCAGGCTGGCCTGCCTACGACATATCCTGGGTTAAACCAGGCTGGATCATGTTAGGATCTCACACATCCTTGAAAGATCCTGGCACAGTCCCATCAGTGAGGTCCTCTGGCAGGCAAAGCTGCGTTGGCTGGGTCATGTAGCCCGCATGGCCAGCCGCCACATTCCCAAGCAGCTTCTGTTTAGCTGGATAGAGGGAGCTAAACGAGCCCGGCATGGGCTAGAGAAAATATTGAGTGATGTGGTACAAGAGGATGTGGAGCTGAGTAGACTTGCTGGTAACTGGTACCAATAATGTCAAGATCGGCCTCAGTGGAGGAGGCTCGTGAAGGATGCTACTGGGCAGTTGGAGGAAGTCGCCCTCCAGCAACAACAGAGGGCAGGGAACAATGCTCACAACAATGAGCGGAGCACCGGGTGGCTAAAACAAAGCAAGTTGGCACAGTAGAGGGCACAGGTGGTACATCAGCCAGTCGCTCAACCCATGGCACCTGAGTCTGTCCCGTGACCTGCACGATAAAGGCCGGTGACTCCACACTTACATACCTATATAAGGTGGCTAGGAGATGTGAACTCCCTCGCTTGGCATGCAGGAGGTCGTGCGTTCTATCCACAAGCTGGCATGGATTTTTTCTCCAGGTCCTCCTGTTTTTCCCTCCACATTTAGATTCACCGTCATGCGTTTAGAGTATCTGGCTGCTGCTATAAATTTCCACCTGATGATGATATCCGCCACTTCGTTGAGGGGTTTTGTATGGCCAGGTAGCTTCTGAAATAGAGCTGCATAGCTCAGTGGGGCCTTACCTTATACTAAAAATAGTTTCTAGTTTAATAGTTAGCTCACCTCATCCTCAGGACGAGGTGGTGGTGATGGTGGTGAATCGTCTTGAACAGCTTCCTGTCGCCTCCCTGTTAAACACAAAACACAATCACACATCGCTACCAGGTGACACGGTTAAATGTCAATGTATATCTCAAGAGCGCGCCACTTGATATTAAAAACTCATTATCATATCATAAGACCCGCTGCCTACGATGAAGAGTGGATTGTATTTTAATGCACCTATTAAGCGCACAGCGATGCAGTAATTTATGCACTGTGCACTGAACCCAGCGACTCGTGTTTAGATCCTCATCACGTCTAACATCGGTGGCATTTAGAAACTCAAATTTTGGATCGTTTGGCTGATGCTAAAAAAACGCCACGTGAAAAGCCACTTCGTAGAGCTGTCATTTGTGATAGCCAGGTCGCTTCTGAAAACCTAGCTCATAGCTCATTGGGCTTTACCTGGTAAAATAAAATAATTCGAGTTTTAAATGGTACCCTATCAAAAAACAGTCCTGAGGCTCACTCCTCAACTTTACTGACACACACTGACGATCATGGAGAGGTATCGTCAAACAACTCCCACGACTGATAGCGTGGCAAACCCTTCATCCAGAAATGTATTGATATATCCTTTAGACTATCACGATTATTGATTACACGAAGTCATCAAAGAACAATGCCGTGTATCTACAAGTCTGATGCCATCTTGCCCACGTGATTTCGACCGTAACTTCGCCTCCCACTCAAGCTGCCTGTGTCTGTCCGACCCAATGACGTTCCGAACGTTGAGGCGTCACCTGTCAAACATCAGCACAAATCTGGCATCTATCGCCTCCACATCCCACAGGAAAAAGAAAAAGTAATCTGGCCAGCCGCCTTAGTCAGTACTCGGGCACCACGGTTGCTAGGAGATGCTAGCTCCCTCGCCTGCTATATAGGAGGTCGTGAGTTCGATCCCAATCCTGATGCCAGCAGTGTATTTTGAGTGTGCATCTTTTATTTTCCATGGTCACGTGGATTTCTCTCCGGGTCCTCCGTTGTTTCCCCTCCACATTGCGAATCAACAGCACGCATTGAGAGAGTTGTTTAGCTGTTGCTGCTGTACATTTCCACGTGTCGATGACATCAACCGCCCTCTACGTTTGTGATCACCAGGTCCGCTTCTGAAAAAGAGCTACATAGCTCAGTGGAGCCATAACTGGTTAATAAAAAACAAAACACTCTGGGTGTATTCGCCGTGACGTACTACACGCCATAAGCGTCACGGCGGATGCGGAGTAACAGCTTAGGCTACTGACGGAAAGCGGTGACCTCAGCGTACGGCAGTACACACGTCAGCAGGCGACAGTCTAAACCGTGGAAGACAACTAAGGGCAGAGTCCATGGAGGGGTCCAGCTTAAAGCCCCTGGGGACCCGCTGGTAGGTTCCAGAAGGGGGGCGTGGCCAGGGCGGAGCGAGGCCACGCTGGGAGCACGAGAGGGGGCCCTGAGCGAGAGCTCGGGGCTGTTGCTGGGAGTGGATCCCCTCGCCGTGTCGGATAGTGACGCCGACGATAGACGGTTATGTGTGTTAAATATACACATAGTGTGCACCCATCTAGGGTCTGTATAGTCGCAATCGCGTGTAAAAATAAAGGAAGGTGCCTCCAATTACTCATGTCTCTGAACTGTGTAACTACACATGTGTCATGTAGTGTACGTATAGTGTCTGTGTGTGTAGTGTGTGTGTAGTGTATGTGTGGTGTGTGTGTGGTGTGTAGTGTGTGTTGTGTGTAAATTGTGTGTGTGTAGTGTGTGGTGTGTGTAGTGTGTATGTGGTGTGTGTAGTGTGTGTGGTGTGTGTGCAGTGTCTGTAGTGTGTGTGCGCTATGTGTATAGTGTGTGTGTGTGTAGTGACATCGGGGATGTCACTGTATGGTGCCAGCCCGGGAGGGCCATGGCGTGCGATGCACCATCATCGCGTACACCCCGTAGGTGGGTGTAGTACCAGCCCTCTCGGGGCTTGGTGAGCTCTGCGATAGCGCGGGCACCTCGCATAGCGTGCAGTGTGGTCTCCCACTAGGGGGAGCGGGAGAGTGTCAGCCCAGGGACAGGGTTTCCCCGGGCCATGGCACTCTAGTTGACTCCGTAGACACGTGATCCAGAGTGTCCACAGAGAGGGCCCAGGTGGGGGGGGCTAGGGGGTGATCACGTGTCCGGGAAGAGGGCAGGGCCTGGGTGCAGCAGCCCTGACTCTGGGGGGGAGAGTATAAGGCGGGTCGCTGTGAGGGACCGGGTTCTTCGTTTGACAGCTGTGAGCCCTACGTCTAAAAGCTGGAAGCTCTACGTCCTACGAGGCATCAACACGTGGTCGGGGACCCGAGTGAGGGCCCGACCCTTTGTAGCTGTAACTCCTCCTATATAGAAAAGTTAGCTGGGTGGTCCGTATAGAGGAGTTAGCTGGGGGGTCACCACCCTCGGCTGTTTCTGGTGAAAGGGTAGTTACCCCTTCGTGTTAACGTGTTATAATAAATGTGTTGCCTATAAAGAACAACGTCTGCGACTCAGTTGGACTCACTACATTTGCAGTGTGTGTGTGGTGTGTGTAGTGTGTGTAGTGTATAGTGTAGTGATTGTGTGCAGTGTCGTGTGTAGTGTGTGTAGTGTGCTAAGTGTGTAGTGCGTGTGTAGTGTGTGTTTGTGGTGTGTATCTGTACTGTGGGTAGTGTAGTGTGTGTAATGTGAGCAGTATGGTGTGTAGTGTGCATATGTGTGTAGTGTATTTATTGTGTAGTGTATGTGCATTGTGTTCAATGCGTGTGTCTTATGTATGTAGTGTAGTGTGTGTAGTGTATGTAGTGTATGCGTTGTGTATGTGTTGTGTGTGTAGTGTGTGTGGTGTGTGTAGGGTGTGTAGTGTGTGTGTGAAGTGTATGTAGCGTAGTGTGTAGTGTGTGAATTGTGTAGTGTGTGGTTGTGTGATGTGTATAGTTGTAGTTGTGTACAGTGTGTGTGTAGTGGGAGTGGTAGTCTAGCGGTTAGCACGCTGCACTTGCGAACCTGACCCCCCGAGTTCGATTCCTGCTCAGGGCCAACACCAGTGACGATAATAATTTGAAACGGTACTGGGCCTCCCCTAGGTCGACTCAGCCTCAAATGAGTACCTGGTGCGGTGTGTAAACATCGCCACTAGGGAGACAAAGGCGGCCGGGAACGGTGCTGGCCACCCTCCTCTGTGTGTGCCACAGTGCCGGTAGCCTTCATAGGCGCTGATGCTACTCGCTACAAACAGCACTTGCCCCGACTGCCTGTTACAGGCGATACGTCGGGGGGGGGGACTTTGTAGGATCATAACTCCTCACCTTTGTGGCGGTGGTAAATAATGAGACTCGCGATCGTGATGAGCATCAGGATGATGAGAACAGGGGACCAGTATATGTAGTGCTGAGTACTCGGGCCATCACCTATGAATACAAACAACATAATAATAATATTCATAGTATAAGAATAGGTTTCATCCTTTCTGGCAATAAAAGAGGAGTGGTGTTAATAAGTTCAAGCACCAATCAGTAACCTTTTGCAAGGAATCGTGTCACTGCATTAACCATGCGCAGTAAATGTGGTGAACAAGCAAACAAACAACAAACAAGCTCTGCTAATACATGATGCAGGAGCGGGGGGAAAATATATTTCAAAAACTTACATTAAAAACACAACATATACATTCACAAGTACTAGTTACTAATAGTTAAACTCGGTATACTGTACTTGACACCATTGCAATAATTGAAGACTTGGTCCAACAAGGACTGAATCCAGATGCACCAACTTTGGTAAGGCACTGTCTTACCAACACATACTTAACCTGGAATGATACATTTTACATACAAAATGAAGGTACCCCTATGAGTTCTCCCTTATTGCCAGTGATAACGAATGTTTTCATGGAGAAATTTGAGACAGATGCCATCCAGACATCCACCCTACGTCCTTTCTTGTGGAAGAGATACGTAGATGACACATTCGTCATCTGGCCTGCCAGCACTGAACCAATTTCCCAACCACATCAATTCCATACATCCGTCTATCAAATTCAGCATGGAAGTGGAAAAGGATGACAAGCTACCATTCCTGGATGTTTTAATCGAGAAGAGAGCTGATGGCGCGTTGGGACATTCGGCCTACATGAAAGCCACCCACACGGATGCCTATCTAAAGCCTGACTCCCACCACCATCCAGCCCAGAAGAATTCCCTCATCAAAACACTATACCATGGGACCCGTTGCATCTCCGACCAGCACCACATAGCTAGTGAGTTGGAGCACGTACACCAAGCCCTCAGGATGGACAGATACTCGGACCGTACAATCCGCAAAGCTGCCTCCCCAGCCATGGGGAGACAACCTTGTGAGGATCCAACCCAAACCATCACTTTGCCATACATAGCAGACGTTACCAAAAAGATTTCCAAAATCTTAAACAAACACAGGATCCAGGTTTGTTTCAACACAGTACACAAAATCCGTGATTTAATCCCATCTGTAAAGGATGTGATTCCTGACATGCAATACCCTGGTGTCTACAAATTAAGTTGTGGTTGTGGCAGCAGTTACATTGAAGAAACAAAACGACATGTCTCGGACCACGTTCGTGAACACAAGGCAGATTTGAAACATGGTAGGACCAATACATCTGCCGTTGCTGAGCATTGTTTTAACACCGTGGGCTCACACGAAATAGATTTTTCCAAGACGGAGGTACTCTGCAAACCTACCGGCTACCTTCAGAGATTTGTTCATGAAGCCATCCAGATATATAAACACAGACACAACTTCAACTGATGGGTACAAACTTAGCAATCATTGGAAGGACGTTGTTAACCAGGTAAAGTCTTAACTAACTGTGATGCTTTTATCCTACCTGCCTATGTCAGCTGTTATGTCATGCTAATCTCTCACATTAACATAGCGACTTCCATGCCCTCGTCCAGGAGGCCGCTCTCCTCCTATCTTACAGATACATGCTAATTTATCACGTTAAAATCACTAACCCCGGCAACTTCTTTATGACCCTTGGGCGACACCCATTTCAATTCTTTAAAAGTCTGCCTTAGCAGCAGATCATGCTTTCCCACCTGGTGACAGACGCGCCTGAAACGTCGTGATTTACTTTATTTTATACCTACGTGACTTTATCGAATGAACCAAAGAGTATGGATTCCTGCAGTCACAAAAGCTTCAAATCAAGATAGTATCTACAGAGTCTATCATAGTATCTACTGACTCTACAGTAGTATCTACTGACTCTACAGTAGTATCTACCTACTCTATAGTCTCATATATATATATATATATACCGACTCTATAATAGTATACATCAACTCTATAATACTAACTTTATACTCATGTAGGTGACTTTACCAAAAGAACCAAAGATATTGGATTCCTGCAGTCACAAAAGCTTCAAATCAAGAACTTCATAGAGTGCCGTGGTGAGGCCTAGTCCCGTACAGAGCCCCCGGCCTCACCTAGATTGACCAGCTAGCTGAGGTGACACCTTTTCAGGCTGGTGCTGTGGTGTTACCCCCCCACCATCCCCACGCCCGCTCTACAGTAATAGTATCTAAGAACTATAATAGTAGTATTTACCGACCCTATACTAGTAAGTACACACATTCGGGGGGGGCAGAAGAGGACATGACACTTTGAATAATTTTCCTCAGTGTTGTGTGTATTTTTAATTTTTTTTAACGCAAATGAGAATTCCCCCATCCCCCCACCGATTGCACGTGTGCGTTGCTAGGGGCAACTACCATGAGTCAGCGTCCTCGCGCATGCGCAGATGCGTGCTCTGGCCCCGCCCTGTGCTTATAAAATGAATAAATTGAAAATTTAACTACTTTAAAGTTGATGTATGGGAAAAAGAAATCGCGATTTGTCAATCGGGGGCTTACTTAGTCGTGGGTGCATAGTTTGTTGAAACGTAAAGCCAGCAGTTGTGAGTTAAATGCGTCACAAGGTGTGTCCACACAGACAGACAATAAATTACTTTCATGGGTAAGATTGTCTTTGAAACTGATTGGTCTGGTACGGTGTATAAACATCGCCAGTGGGGAGACAAAGGCGGCCGGGCATGGTGCTGGCCACCCACCCCCTTGTGTGCAATGCCGGTCTTCATAGGTGCTACTCGCCAACAGCACTTGCCCCTACAGTCTGTTCGAGGTAATGCGGGGATCTTTGCATTTGTGAACGCGTGAGTGGGGCTGGGGTGTAGTTTAGCAGCAGTTCGTGCTGCCCTGCGCCACGAACCCGGCAGAGACCTGAGTTTGACTCCCACTCATGACAAATAATGGGGCCGAAAATCTCGAACTGCTCCCTGCGTCTCCTCCCCCCTAGGTCGACTCAGCCTCGAACGGTCGCGGTCTCCGTACCATGCGCCGCTGCCGTCACCGTCACGACGTCGCTCCTCTCCGTCGTCGTATTTGCCCCGCCCACGTTGTTGTTGACCTCACAGGCGACCGTGTCGCCATGCCGCGCGTTGTGCAGGGTCCACTTCTCATCGTGGACCCCGGTCGCTGTGAGGTTTCTCCCCGAGCTCGCGTCCCCCCTGAGCCACGAGTAGGAGATGGGAGGGGAGCCCTGGTGCACGACGCAGCGCAGAGACAGGGAGCCTCCCACGTGCACCACGGGGCGACGGGGGGAGACCTCGGGCTTGGACACGGCAACTGAGACACACGGACACACAGAGAGAGACGTGGAGATTACTAAGTTTTATAGTGTAGTCTATAGTGTAGTGCATAGTTGTGTAGTGTATAGTAGTGTAGTGTATAGTAGTATAGAGTATAGTAGTGTATAGTGTAGTGTATAGTGTAGTGTATAGTGTAGTGTGTAGTGTATAGTGTAGTGTATAGTGTAGTGTATAGTGTAGTGTATAGTAGTGTAGTGTATAGTGTAGTGTATAGTAGTGTAGTGTATAGTAGTGTAGTGTATAGTAGTGTAGTGTATAGTGTAGTGTATAGTGTAGTGCATAGTGTCGTGTATAGTGTAGTGTAAAGTATAGTGTAGTGTAAAATTTCGATTTAAAGCTTTCGTGACTGCAGGAATTCATCTTCTTGGTTCTTTCGGTAAAGTCACGTAAATAATAAAAATATTATTTTATTACTTCCCTTCTACGTGACTTTACCGAAAGAACCAAGAAGATATAGTGTAGTGTGTAGTGTATAGTGTCGTGTGTAGTGTATAGTGTCGTGTAAAGTGTAGTGTATAGTGTAGTGTATAGTGTAGTGTATAGTGTGTAGTGTATAATGTAGTGTGTAGTGTAGTGTGTAGTGTATAATGTAGTGTGTAGTGTATAGTGTAATGTAGTGTGTAGTGTAGTGTATAGTGTAGTGTATAGTGTAGTGTGTGGTGTAGTGTATATTAGTTTATAGTGCAGTGTATAGTGTAGTCTATAGTATAGTGCATAGTTGTGTAGTGTATAGTAGTGTAGTGTATAGTAGTGTAGTGTATAGTAGTGTAGTGTATAGTGTAGTGTATAGTATAGTGTATAGTGTAGTCTATAGTGTAGTCTATAGTGTAGTGTATAGTAGTGTAGTGTATAGTGTAGTGTATAGTGTTGTGCATTGTAGTGTAGTGTATTGTGTGTAGTGTAGTGTATCGTGAAGTGTATAGTGTAGTGTATAGTGTAGTGTATAGTGGTGTATAGTGTAGTGCATTGCAGTGTAGTGTATAGTCCAGTGTATAATGTAGTTTATAGTGTAGTGTATAGTGTAGTGTATAGTGTAGTGTATAGTACTGTAATGTATAGTGTAGTGTATAGTGTAGTTTATAGTGTAGTCTATTGTGTAGTGTTTAGTCGTGGATAGTGTAGTGTATAGCAGTGTAGTGTATAGTAGTGTAGTGTATAGTCATGAAGTTTATAGTATTGTATAGTGTAGTATATAATAGAGTCTAGTTTTGTGTATAGTAGTGTAGTGTATAGTAGTTTATAGTGTAGTGAATAATAGTGTATATTTTTTTGTATAGTAGTGTATCGTTTAGTGTAGTGTATAGTGTAGTGTATAGTGTATTTTATAGTGTACTGTATAGTTTAGTATATAGTGTAGTGTATAGTGCGGTATAGAGTAGTGTGTAGTTTATAGTAGTATATATACTAGTGTATAGTGTAGTATATAGTGTGTGATGTTGTGTATAGTGTAGTGTGTATATTGAACTACTTTCGTACCGTACGTAGCGAACAGGACCAATTAGAGGTGTGGGGGAAGGACAACAAACTAACCATAACTAAAACAAGCAGTTTTATTTAGATGAGTTTTAAGTGGTGAAGACGTAGTGGTGTAGTGTGTAGTCGTGTAGTGTAGCATATAGTAGTGTATAGTGTAGTGTAGTTCATAGTAGTGTAGTGTATAGTGTAGTATATCGTAGTATATTGTATATCGTAGTGTATAGTCGTGTAATGTATAGTGCAATGTGGTGTCGTGTATGGTGGAGTGCACAGTGCACTCTATAGTAGTGTAGGATATAGTAGTGTGTATTGTAGTTTTAAGAAGTGTAGTATATGTTGTATGTAGTGTATACGTAGTTTCGTGTGTAATGTAGCGTGTAGTTTGTAGTGTATAGTGTAGTGTAGTATGTGTAGAACTTTTCTCCCACCAAACGGAGCCAACCGTGCTAATCGGAGGTGTGAAGGACAACAAACCACTCATTCACTCTCTCACCTATTCACCTACTCAGCATACACTCACTCATACACTCACTCACTCACCACTCACCACTAACTCACCACTCACTCATACACTCACACACCCACTCACTCAACAACTCACTCACTCACTAACCCACTCACATACTCACTCACACACTCACCTACTCACAAACTCAACCAATCACCCACTCACACACTCACTCACTCACTAACTCACTCCCCCACTCAGCCACTCAACCACTCACTCACCCACTCACTAACCCACTCACACACTCACCTACTTACTCAGCCACTCACTCATACACC
>JAAXLI020001215.1:725104-755834 GCA_014621495.2 Entosphenus tridentatus | reverse complement strand
TGTAGTGTGTATAGTAGTATATACTGTAGTGTAGTTTAGTGTGTATAGTGTAGTGCATAGAGTAGTGCAGTGTGTAGTGTAGTGTGTATAGTAGTGTGCAGTATGTATAGTAATGTGGAGTGTGTATAGTAATGTGTAGTGTATTGTATATAGTAGTGTAGATTGTATAGTAATGTGTAGTGTGTATAGGAATGTGTAGTGTATTGTGTATAGTAGTGTGTATATTAATGCGTAGTGTGTATAGTAGTGTAGTATGTTTCCTGTAGTGTGTATAGTAGTGTATACTGTACTGTAGTTTAGTGTGTTTAATTCATCATCATTCATCATAGGCCTTTGTGTCTCGAGAGATAATTATTTTGTGCCTTACGTGGTCAGCTGTCGGTGTTGCAGCGCCTAGAATGACTTAGTAGGCCAATCTTTGAGTGGCAATCCTTGCAACAGTAATTGCAAGTGAATGCGGTGGCAGCTCCAGAGGTATGTATTGCTTTTTCTTTACGTCGTTCCCTCTTGGCCTGCCAAGCAGTGTGTCTTTTCTCCTCGCCTCTCCTGAGGCCTGTTTTCACAGCCTGCTGCCAGCCGAGTCGGTCGCCGGCAGTTTTCTCCCAGTCATTTGGGTTGATGTCGCAGCTCTTCATGTCCCGTTCACAGACATCTTTGAAGCCCAGGACTGGGCGACCAGTGACCCGTGTGCCTGATGCCAGCTCGCCGTACAAGACATCCTTGGGTATTCTGCCATCCTGCATGTGGTGCACGTGTCCAAGCCATCTCAGTCGCCTATGACTGAGTAGAGAGTACATGCTGGGAATGTTGGCCAAGTTGAGGACTGAGGTGTTTGGAATGCGATCTTGCCATCTGATACCGAGGATGCGCCTGAGACATCGGAGGTGGAATGTGTTTAGTCGATGTTCTTGATGGGCGTATGTTGTCCAGGACTCAGACCCATAGAGGAGGGTGCTAAGGACACAGGCCCGGTACACCTGCACTTTGGTGTTGAGCGTTTGAGATTTGTTCTCCCACACTTTTGGTCAACCTGAACATAGCTGTGGACGCCTTCCCAATGCGCTCGTCAATCTCTGTGACAAGGGACACGTCTCAGGTGATGGTGGAACCCAAGTAGGTGAAGTCCTAAACGACTTCCAGGGTGTAGCTGCCAATATTTATTGAAGGGGTGTCTCTGACATCCTGGCCCATGACATTGGTCTTTTTCAGACTGATTGTCAGGCCAAAGTTGTTGCAGGCATTGGCAAGGTGGTCGGTGAGTGTCTGCAGACCTTGTTCTGTGTGAGCTGTCAGCGCGGCATCATCAGCAAATAGGAGTTCTCTGATGAGGACTTTGCGGACTTTGGTTTTGGATCTGAGACGGCCAAGATTTAAGAGTTTGCCATCAGATCTTGTATGGAGAAAGACTTCCTCTTCTGCTGTCCCAAAGGCATGTGTAAGTGAGAAAAATATGCCAAACAGTGTTGGGGCAAGCACGCACCTCTGCTTTACACCGCTGAGTATGGGAAATTCTTCTGAGTTGATGCCGCTGTGCTGTATTGTTCCTTTCATGTTGTCATGGAAAAAAGAGATGACTGCCAGCAGCTTTGGTGGGCAGCCGATCACTTTGAGGAGTTTGAAGAGGCCTCCCCTACTGATTAGGTCAAAAGCTTTTGTAAGATCAATGAATGCCAAGTACAGGGGCATTCTCTGTTCTCGACATTTCTCCTGTAGCTGACGCAAGGAGAAGAGCATGTCAATTGTGGACCTCCTTGCTCTGAAGCCATACTGAGCCTCAGGATACGTCCTCTCTGCTAGTTTCTATAACCTGCTGAGGACCACACGGGCAAAGGTTTTACCCACAATGCTCAGCAGGGAAATGCCACAGTAGTTATTCCAGTCCCCATGGTCACCCTTGTTTTTATACAGGGTGATGATGTTGGAGTCTCTCATGTCTTGAGGCATTGCTCCTTCTTCCCAGCACTGGCAGATAAGTTAATGGAGTTTTGTGAGGATGGTGGGTTTCACACATTCCAGTACCTTGGGTGTGATGTTGTCCTGTCCCGGGGACTTGCCGCTGGCTAGTGAGTTGATGGCATTGTCAAGATCCTTCAAGGTTCGAACATTGTCCAGTTCGTATCGTTGGTAGGGGCTTTACAGCAGCAAGGATAGCTTCTGACACACCGTCGTCTCGTGAGTAGAGCTCTGAGTAGTATTCTACCCACCTGGCCATTTGCTCTTTTTTATCAGTGATGATGGCCCCTGTGCTGGATTTAAGGGGGGCAGTCCTCCTGATGTTTGGACCAAAGGCTGTCTAGATGCCTTCATACATGGCACGGATATTACCAGTGTCAGAGGTGAGTTGGATCCTACTGCTGAGGTTTAGCCAATAGTTGTTGGCCAGCATCTTGGCGGTCGTTTGAGCTGCACTGCGGGCAACTTTCAGAGCCCTTAATGATCCTGTACTTGGGACTTGCTTGCATTTCAGGAGCGCCATGGGCGTGGCTTGGAGGATGGGTTCCAATATAGCCAGGTGTTCCTCAAACCAGTCTGTGTTCCGCCTTGTCTGCTTACCGAGAGTATTGATGGCTGCATTGAATATGGCGTCTCTGATGTACGCCCAGTTTGTCTCCACGCTTCTATCTGGTGTATCGTTTAGGGACTGCTCAAGGCTGTGTTGGAATGATTGAGTGAGCTCTGGGAGGGAGGTCTTGGCAGAGTTGATGCGTAGGTAGCGCTTTTGTTTGAAACGGTGTATCTTTTTTTGGGTGTAGTCTGACCTTGCTGGATACCAGCGAGTGATCGGTATCACAGACTGCTCTGTGATAGCTGCGTGTGATGAGTACTGAGTTGAGGAGGGCTCGTCGGGTGATGACAAAGTCCAGTTGGTGCCAATTAAGAGACCTTGGATGTGTCCTTGATACTTTATGGCATGGTTTTGTGAGAAAGAATGCGTTTGTGATACAGAGGTTGTGGTATGAACAAAGCTCCAGTAGTCTTTGGCCACTGGCTTTAATCGTTCCAATGCCGTGATAGCCAAGGCATGCGGGCCACACGTCGTGGTCAGCCCCGACCCTTACATTGAAGTCTCCCAACAGAAACATGTGCTCAGAGCTGGGGATTTTGCGAACAATATTGTGAAGCTCTTCATAGAACTGGTCATGAATCTCCGGAGGTGAGTAAAGTGTTGGGGTGTAGACACTCAGGATGTTTACATAGCCAGAAGCAGTGAGCAGTCTCATGAGCAGAATCCGCTCGGAGCCTGCAGTTGGTGGTTCTATCATGCCAAGCAGTGTGTTTTTGACGTCGAACTCAACACCATGTTGCCTTGGTTCGTTCTGCTGTTTTCCTTGCCAGTAGAAAGTGTAGTCACTCTCTCGTAGTGAGCCACTGCCAGCAAGCCGGGTCTCCTGCAGTGCTGCAATATCCACATGGAGTCCCGCCAGCTCCCTGTCGATAACTGCATTCTTGCGGATGTCCTCAATCTGCAATAGATCTTCGGAGAGTCCAGAACACATTGTACGTACATTCCAGCTTGCAAAATGAAGGGCTGGAACCTTCTTTCGTTTTGTTTTGCTTTTGCCTGGTGCAGGTGTTGCAGCCCACTTGTCTGGTGATAAACCATAAGCTCTAAGCACCCACTGGAGCAGGTGAGCTGTGGCGGGAAAGCACCTTATTGGCCGGGGGCTGCCCATCTTGAGGAGGGCGGTAGCTATCCATTGGGGTGCAATGACCCTTCCCACTGATGATGGCAACCCGTGGCGCCCATTTTTTACACCAATCTAAAATGAGCTTATAACCCGTGACTGCTGCCACCCGTGTTTCTTGGCCATGATTAGGTGGCCGAGAAGTGTCCTCTCCCCATTTTTGCATCTCTTGTTAGCGCAAAGCCTGGGCAGGTTATTCTAGAAATCCTGGGTTGCCCATGCATCAGGATCCCCCCCTCGGCCTTGCTGGTGATGTCCAAAGGAGTGAGTAACACGATGTTTGGTACCAGTTTGGCTGCAGGGGCTGCCGGGAATGTGCCGCAGTGCGTCACAAAACTGCCTGAGGGGCTCCACTCGTGATTTTCTGTAGGGGTTTACTCCCTTAGCCATTGACTCTCCCGAGACACTCACAAGGCAGTGAGAAAAACGCGTAACCCTGGGAGGGGCCCTTACCAGGTACTGACAGCCAGGCCAGCTGTGCCTGGGACTCGCGTAAGGCAGGGTCGTCACGCCCTGAGGTAGTTTATCACAAACTATAGTGTAGTGCATAGTGTAGTGCACACAACAACAACAACAACAACAACCGGCATTCGCCACTAAGTGACGGTGACATGACCATGACGCTTTTGCTATGCCATGTGCACCTTGAGGCCACGTGAAGTGTTGAACGCCCGCTGGCAGGGGGTCACGGGGCAGACCCAGGTGCCACGGGTCGACTGACTGAGATGACTGGCTGATGCACCACCTGTGCCCCCTACTGTGCCAACTTGCTGTGCTTTAGCCACCCGGCACTCCGCTCGTTGTTGTGAGCGTCGCACCTCCACCCTCCGTTGTTGTTGGAGGGTGACTGCCTTCAACTGCCCAGTAGCGTCCTTCACGAGTCTCCTCCACAGAGGCCGATCTTGACACCGTTGGAACCAGTCATCGGCAAGTCCACTCAGCTCCACGTCCTCCTGTACCACATCACTCCATCTCTTTTTTAGCCCATGCCGCGCCCATTTAGCCCCCTCGATCCGGCCGAACAAAAGCTGTTTAGGCATGCGGTGGCTGGGCATGCAGGCTACATGACCCAGCCAACGCAGCCTTGCCTGCCGGAGGAGCTCACCGATGGGACTTTGTCCAGATCTTTCAAGGATTTGTGAGCTCCTCACACAATCCAGCCTGTTTAAACCCAGGATGGATCGTAGGCAGGCCAGCCTAAATGTTTACAACCGGCGAAGATGCTCCATTAGGGGGGTCCACGTTTCGCAAGCGTAGAGAAGGGAGGGAATGACTGTGGCCGAGAAGACCCGAAGCTTTGTGCTTCCACACAGCGTTACGCAACCGATGAAAAGATATTGCTGCTCGACTGATTCGGAGTGAGACCTCCGCTGTTAAACTGGAGCCAGTCATAAGCACACTGCCCAAGTATGGGAAACTCTCCACTCTCTCCACTACTGCCCCATCACCGATTGGGAGTTGTGGGGGTGGAGTGTCCGATGGTACAAAATACCCAGGCAGGTGCTTAGTTTTGGTGGGGCTGATGGTAAGGCCCCACCTCTTAGTGGCACGCTCCAGTCTCAGCAGCAGCGTCTCCAACTCCTCTTCTGAATGAGCAGCTATTACCAAATTATCGGCAAACATAACGTGGTTGACCAACAGAGAGCCATCCCTTGATTGCACCCGGGCGTCGATCAGCCTCCCATTATATCTGTACCAAATAGAAAATCCCCCGGTACAGCTATTGACGGCTTCACGAACTACGCGGTCAAAATAGATGTTAAATAATGTGGGAGCCAGAGGACATCCCTGTCGCACCCCAAGGTGTACAGGGAAAGGCTCTGACTCCCGGCCACGTAGTTTTACCCGGGCCCGCTCACCATCATGAAAGTCCTTAGTGATCGTGAGCAGAGGGTTAGGGACTCTGAAAGCACGAAGAACAACCCAGAGCCCAGGCCTACTGATGGTATCATAGGCCTTGACCAAGTCAATAAAGCAGAGATGTAGGTCTTGTTGGAATTCCCTACACCTCTGCTGTAGCAGACGGACAGAAAATATGGCATCCGTGCAGGACTGCCCTTTCCTGAAACCGCATTGAGGCTCCACAAGCCTCTCCTCAGCGTGCCTAGCAAGGCGATGTTGAATAATCCTTGCCAGGACCTTTCTCGGCACACTGAGGAGTGAGATGCCCCTGTAGTTGTTACAGTCTGTGCGGTCCCCCTTCTTAAAGAGGGGGACCACCAGGGCATACTTCCAATCCTGCGGAACCCGTACAGTGGTCCAGACTGTGGTTATGATGTCATGTAGAGCAGTCTGTGCACAAACGCCACCCTCCCTGAGCATTTCGCTTGGGAGATCATCTCTGCCCGGTGCCTTTCCTAGTCTCAGACTCCGGATCGCCTTCAGTACCTCCTCAACAGATGGCACCTCAGCCAGCCACTCACAGGGGGTGACCTCTTCCAATATTTGAGGCACCGCAGCCTCAGCAGGGTTATCCCCACTTTGTGCCATGATGTTTTCCTGGCTGAGGGATTTCCCCTCCCCCAGGACCTCACAGAAATGCTCAGCAAATCTGCAAACCTGTTCCTGGGGGTCGGAGATTGGATTACCGTTTTTTCCCCTAATGATGGTAATAGTTGTGGCGCTGTAGGTTACTTTTTTGATGGAAGTAAATAGTGATTTGTGATCGCGGGCCACTGAGGCAGACTCCATCTCCTCAGCAACCCGCGACCACCACCCATCCTTGCAGCACCTTACGGCTCTCCGAACCTCCGAGCGAAGGCTGCGGTAAACCTCCTCGTTCTCTGATGTGGGATGCTGTAGCCGATGAGAGTGGGCCTGTCGCTTTTTCTCAACTAACCTGAACACCTCCTCTGACAACCAGGGTTTCTGGGGAGGTCTGGACCGCGTACCCAATGCAGCCATTACCGTTGCATCAGTCACAGTCCTAAACCTCGCCCATTTACCCTCGACATCAGGAGGAGTGGGGGACGATGCCAACCCCAGCTGCAAGTGATGATGAAATTCTCGCATGCAACTTTCATCAGCTAACTGAGACCAGGCCACTTTAGTTTGGAATGGGGTCCTGGGTGTACACCCACCACCGGAGTGGAAGAATGGCAGGCGCATCTTGCAGATGACTAGTCGATGGTCAGAGGGCAGATCAGCTCCACGGTAGGTCCTGGTGTCAAGGACATGGGCTCGCATCCGCTGGTCCGTCACTATGTAGTCCAGCAGATGTTCTTGCTTGGACCCGGCATGCATCCATGATGTTGTGTGGATGCGCCAATGCCGGAAGAGCGTGTTGGTAATTAAAAGCCCATGGGCTGCACAAAAATCTAGCAGCCTCCTACCGTTGTAATTGAGCTGATCTGGCCCATGCCTTCCAATCACTCCAGACCAGGTGCCAGCATCATGACCAACTCGGGCATTGAAGTCACCCAACAAGATGACTCTGTCCCGAGTGGCCACTTTAGCCAGCACCTGTGACAGGAGGTCATAGAAGGCATCTGACTCATCGGCTTTTCCTGCATCCACACGCGTACACACACATACATGTACACATGCTGCAGCACGGCTTTTGGCTCACCCGTTGAACGGAACACGGTCCCAGCATCGCGCGGTGAGCTTCAGTGGCTCTTTAATGAGAATGGGGCTCGAAGGGTCTCTGAGCATGAGTCAATGTGGGTCTATATCAGTATGGGTCTCTGTGGGTCTGTATGGGTCTCCATGAGAATGGGTCAATGTGGGTCTCTATGAGTATGGATCTGCTACTGTGGGTCTCTGTGAGTCTGTATAAACACGCGTCTAGAGTTCTTGGCTGCTGATGTAACTTTCCAGACGTTGGTAGTGGTGATGGTATCAGCCGCGTGGTTGAGTGGTCGTCGTTTGTGGTGGCCAGGCAGCTTCTGCAAAAATAGCTGCAAAGCAGCTCAGTGGGGTGACCTCACACAGCTGGTAAAATAAAAAATAAATTGTTTAACACCTGGTAGGAGGCCTTCGCGACCAATATCATCAATAATGCATGTTTCCGGGGGGGGGGGGGGTAGGGGATTAAATAGCGTAAATATATAAATGTGTCGTTAAAGTCGCCACAACTCGACACAGCCAATTAGTCAGGGGTTTGTCACGTAAACAGAACGTGGCCGATTCGTTACTAGTACAGCATTAGCGTATAGTGTAGTGTATCGTGTAGTGTATAGTATTGTAGTGTATAGTAGTGTAATGTATAGTAGTGTAGCCACAATTGCCCACCCATTTCGAGCAAGAAGAGCACACAAGCGATGTCATCACATCTACCCCTCTATTTAAGGAACGAAACAGGAGGATTGTTTCACAAATATGTCTGTCGCCTGATGAAGATGTTTGTAATTACTGGCGAAACGTCGTAGTCAGATTGTAAATGTTGTTGCTTTGCTCTCCAACACACTACACTATACACTACACTATACACTACACTACACACTATACAGGTCGACCTCTACTTACGATGGAGATGCGTTACGACGACCCCATCCTAAGTCAAAAATATCGTAAGTCGAAGATGGCCTATCCTACCCAGGAGTCTCAAAGAATGGTGATAATTTAGAAAAACAGAGCAATTTACAGTACTGTACTGTATAAACTATATACTGTATGTATTTATGAATTACAATACTGTATTGCACAGTAAAATGTACAGTAAAAAAACCAAGGTAAATTCTTAGCCTATATGAACTGCAATTTAATAGAAAGTGTATTCATGAAACAATCCTATCTGCTATAACACTTTTAACATGCATTGAACGTATCATATCGTAGTAACCCTACAATAAAATCGATAAAGCTACGTATCATACATGCATTGAACATATCGTGACGTATCATATTGTACTGTACTCACCAAGATTCTGTCCGTCGTCTGCATTTTACAATTTTGTCGTATCGCTATCGCCATCGTAAGATCGAAATATCGTAAGTCGGACCATCGTAACTCGGGGACTATCTGTACACTGCTATATACTGCACTATACACTACACTATAAACTACTATATACTACACTATACACTACACTAATATACACTACACTATATACTATGCTATACGCGAGTGCTGTACTAGTAACGAATCGGCCACGCTCTGTTTACGCGACGTAACTGTACTAATTGGCTGTGTCGGGTAGTGGTGGGTTTAACGACACATATTTACGCGATCTAACCCCAAATAAACCTGTATTAAGGAAAAAACATAGTTTAAACTTTGCAGCGACGCTTCACGTCGCCCAAAAAATAAACTTTAGAAAAAAAGTGATGATTGATGTCCATTCTAGAGATGTTCATACACACATGGATCTTGTTTAACTTGCATTATCAATACTAATTAATCTACGTAATCATCATCTGCCTAAGAATATTTCTGTTTACAATGTACTGAAATGCATACAATGATTAATCTACTTATAAATCGTGTAAAGTTGCATTCACTTATCATTTACCCGATATGATAATACACTTAGTTATAATGCATTGACTTGTAATATACATACATCTTATTTAACTTGCATAATCAACAATAATTAATCTACATAATCATCATCTGTCTAAGAATACTTCTGTTTACAATGTATAGCAATGCATCCAATGATTCATCGACTTATAATTCGTGTAAAGTTGCATTCACGTATCATTTTACCGATATCAGACGACAGTTATAATGCGTTGACTTGTAATGTACATATATCTGATTTAACTTGCATAATCAAGTCTACATAGTCATCATCATTATCATCCATCTATATTTCTGTTAGCAAACTACTTTAATATATTCCATCTTTAATCGACGTATAATACATTTAAGTGACGCTTCCCTAATCATTCAGCCGATATAATACACTTTGTGATCATGCTCTGATTTGAAATCCACAAACATCTCACTTCACTTGCGTAATTAACACATCATCTGTCTAAGAATGTTTCTGTTTACAATCTACTTTCATATATCTAATGTTTACTCGACTTAGAATTATACATGTAAGAATGCATTAACTTATAATTTACCCAATATGATAATACACTTAGTGATAATGATCTGACTTGTAATGCACCACATTACTGATTATAATCAATGAGATAAATATTTTATAACAGCAGATTACAAAAAAAGTTATCTTATAATCTATGTAAGAAATACATTCATTTATCATTGACGTGATATCATTATGGTCGGTCAATATAATCCAGTTACATTTAACTTCACATGCATAATCCACACTACTTAATCAACATCATTATCATCTAAGAATATGACTGTTTACAATCTCCTTTAAGGCACCCAATGTTTAATCGACTCATAGTCCGCGTGAGGATGCAATCACTTAAAATCCACGTCGTTCAGATCGTGGGTCCATCATTCTAATACACCATTCACAATCAACTGATAATTAATTACTCCTCTCCACCACCCACCCCCAACCCACCCCGTTGGGCACAATGCTACCGTAATGAGTCCACAGCAGGACGAGGGTTGAGGCGACGCAACAACTCCTCTTTATTTCCCACACGAGCTCGCCAACGCCACCACGTGCCACCACTCCACTCCAAATCTCCACCAAGAAGTGCCCCCCCCCCCGATCGCCCCTCCTCTTCCGGCAACGTCACCCCCCCCCCCATGCTGGGCGTTTAATTACTCTCAAGCCCCACCCTCTCTTTCCTTTCGACCGTGACCGGCATCTTTTAACGATAACCTGTAATCCCTTGGTTATTTTTATCCCATTTGATCACGTAAATTCCATCACTAAACACGTAGGATTAGGGTTAGGCGGTATAATCCATGAAACAGTTTTTTTATTTGGGCGGGTTAGATCGCGTAAATATATAAATGAGTCGTTAAAACCCACCACCATCCAACACAGTAATGTTTGTCACGTAAACAGAACATGCCAATTCGTAATTAGTAGGCTTGGAGAGCAAAGCCTCAACATTTACAATTGGAGTATGACGTTTCGCCAGTAGTTACAACCAGCGTCATCATGCGACAGCCAGATTTGTGGAGGGTTTTAACGACACATTTAAATATTTATGCGATCTAACCCAAAAAAACGTCTATTATGGATGATATTGGTCGTAAAATCCTTCGACGTATTAAACTGCTAGTAACGAATTGGCCACGTTCTGTTTACATGACAAACCCCTTACCAATGGGCTGTGTCCGGTTGGTGGTGGGTTTAACGACATATATTTTCTACGTGATCTATCCCCAACAAAACCTGTATCATGAATATTAACACTATGCTGCAACGAGCTCCCACTCATCCGTTACTGTCCTTGGTCTGCATGCTGATGTGCCTCCTCTCCCCGTGATCTCGTTTGATGTATAATCCACACGGTGATCTAAATTACCCCACCTCGAGAGGTAGAGAGTTTGATCGAGACTCTGCAGACATCACGGATAAGACGTGAAATTTTGATTCAAAATTTTTTAAAGTCTCTTTTCTTTCCACCTGATGAAGACGACTTGTGTTGCGATCGAAACTTCGTAGGTATTTTGCTTTTATTATTTTCAATTTATCCTTCATTTTTTTATTTGAATTTTTTTCATTATTTTTATTTTCTATATACGTGACTTTACCGAAATTACCAAGAATATGGATAAGACATTGACAATGTCGACAACCTTTAAACTCGGGTTCCGTACTTCATTGTTATTATTATTACAGTAAAACAAGACCAAACCTTCCTATGACGATCACTGTTGACCACTTTTGCACGTTCCACTCACACGAAGACATGGGATCCCGCCCCTTGTAGCCTCAACAGACCATTGGGGCAAGTGCTGTTAGCCAGTCGCAGCGCCTGTAAAGGCCGGCACTGTAGCACGCGAGTTGGTGGGTGGCCAGCACCATTCCCGGCCGCCTTTGTCTCCCCGGTAGCGATGTTTACTACACTATCACAGCAACAGTTACTCATTTGAAGCCGAGTCGAGCTAGGGGATGAGGCCCAGGACCGGTTCAGGTATTCGTCACCGGTGTTGCTGGACGTGATCAGGGATCGAACTCGGCTCGCCGGGTTCGTAGCATAGAGTACGAGACCACCACTCCCCATAGTTAGTGTGGATGTCTATTCTCTTGTTATTGTCATCCTCTTAAGGATAACGTCGCTTAGCGAAAGCCTCTCACGTGTTGAATGTATCGACACAGTGAGGCTAACCGATCATCCGCGTTTGTGGATTAACCGCACGACCGAGATTTTGGCATAAATTCACAAACCCACGGGGATGTCGTCGCCTTCATCTTCTTGTTCTACCCCTAAAAGACCAAATGTAATCAATAACCTAAAAACTAAACGATGCATTGTCATTGCTGGACGCGGTTCGTGTGCAAGTCGTCGCATGTGGACTCGAAGCTAAGGGAATACGCCGCTTCTTTGGTTGATCCGAAATCCACGCGAAGCCCCCCCCTACAGAACAGCAATTGCTACGTCTTTACACACAGGGTGGGGCGGAGTCTGATTGATGTCTGATTGGCTGTGGCTTTGCTATCATCTACTCAGTGGGCTGAGTTTGATTGATGTCTGATTGGCTGTGGTTTTGCTATCATCCACTCAGTGGGCTGAGTTTGATTGATGTCTGATTGGCTGTGGCTCTGACAGACACTTAGTGGGTCAGAGTTTGATTGATGTTGATTGACTGTTGAGTCTTCTTCTGTAGGAGCGGAGAGCAGGAAAGGAGGAGGCGGCAGAAGGAGGAGGCAGATTATGATGAAGAAGATGAAGACGAAGATACACCCACTCACACCCATCGCTCGCTCACTCCCATCACCCGCTCACTCCCATCACCCGCTCACTCCCATCACCCGCTCAGTCCAATTACTCGTTCACTCCAATCACTCGCTCACTCCCATCACCCACTCACTCCCATCACCCACTCACACCCACACAAAACCCATACTATTAGAGACACACAAAGATCCATACTAATAGAGACCCACATAAATCCATACTAATAGAAAACCACAGAAATCCATACTAACAGAGACCGACAGAAACCTAAAATAATAGAGACCCACAGAAACCCATACTAATAGAGAACCACAGAAATCCATAATAATAGAGAACCAAAGACACCCACAATAATACAGACCAACAAAGACCCATACTCATAGAGATCCACGGAGACCCAAACTCGTAGAGACTCATAGAAACCCACAGACTTCCATAGAGAGCCACAGAGACCCATAGAGACCAATACAGACCCATACCCATGATGACCCATAGAGACCCACGAAAATTCATAATCACAGAGACCCACAGAGACCCATACTCAGAGAGACCCACGGAAACCCATAATCATAGACACCCACAGAGATCAATACAGACCCATACTCATAGAAACCCAGAGAGACCCACAGAGACACTTAGACTCATATAGAACCCACAGAGACCCATAGACATCGAAAATAGACCCATAATCAAAGTCAGCAAACAGACGCAAAATGGGAGAAATTTATATAAAACCACGAGAGATCCATAGAGACCGAGAGATTTTCATAAAGACCAGAGACCCATAGATACCCATTCAAACTCATAATCATAGAGAAGAACCAGTGGCATCTACATCTGTAGAACGTGAAGAACCAGTGGCATCTACATCTGTAGAACGTGAGGAACCAGTGGCATCTACATCTGTAAAACGTGAAGACCAGTGACATCTGCATCTGCAGAACATGCAGAACCAGTGACATCTACATCTGGAGAACATGAAGAACCAGTGGCATATGCAGCTGCAGAACATGAAGAACCAGTGGCATCTACATCTGCAGAACATGTAGAACCAGTGGCATCTACATCTGCAGAACATGAAGAACCAGTGGCATCTACAGCTGCAGAACATGAAAAACGAGTGGCATATACATCTACAGAACATGCAGAACCAGTGGCATTTACAGCTGCTGAACATGAAGAACCAGTGACATCTACATCTGCAGAACTTGAAGAACCAGTGGCATGTACATATGAAAAACGTGTAAAACCAGTGGCGTCTACATCTGCAGAACGTAAAGAACCAGTGGCATCTACATCTGCAGAACGTGAAGAAGCAGTGGTATCTACATCTGCAGAACGTGAAGAACCAGTGGCATCTACGTCTGCAGAACATGAAGAACCAGTGGTATCTACATCTATAGAACGTTAAGAACCAGTGGCATCTACGTCTGCAGAACATGAAGCATCAGTGGCATCTACATCTGCAAAACGTGAAGAACCAGTGGCATCTACATCTGCGAACGTGAATAACCAGGGGCATCTACATCTTTAGAACATGCAGAACCAATGGCATATACATCTGCAGAACGTGAATAACCATTGGCATCTACATCTACAGAACATGAAGAACCAGTGGCATCTACAGCTGCAGAACATGAAGAACCAGTGGCATATACATCTGCATAATATGCAGAACCAGTGGCATCTGCAGCTGCAGAACATGAAGAACCAGTGACATCTACATCTGCAGAACTTGAAGAACCGGTGGCATGTACATGTGAAAAACGTGAAAAACCAGTGGCGTCTACATCTGCAGAACGTGAAGAACCAGTGGCATCTACGTCTGCAGAACATGAAGCATCAGTGGCATCTACATCTGCAAAACATGAAGAACCAGTGGCATCTACATCTGCGAACATGAATAACCAGGGGCATCTACATCTTTAGAACATGAATAACCAGGGGCATCTACATCTTTAGAACATGCAGAACCAGTGGCATATACATCTGCAGAACGTGAATAACCATTGGCATCTACATCTACAGAACATGAAGAACCAGTGGCATCTCTGTCTACAGAACGTGAAGAACCAGTCACATCTACAGAACATGAAGAACCAGTGGCATATACGTCTACAGAACGTAAAAAACCAGTGGCATCTACAGCTAAAGTACGTCAAGAACCAGAGACCAGAATTACTCACACAGAGACCCGTAGACTCATAAAAAGTGCCAGAAACTTACATATAGAACCATAGACTCACAAAGAGACCCATAGCCTTGCACAAAAACCCATAAACTCAAGCAAAGACAAATAAATCACGTATAGCCTTTACAGAGCACAGACTCACACAGAGCCACACAAGACTCAAGTAGAGACCAAAAGATTCACACAAAAACCCACAGATTTTTTTAAACAGCGACTGATAGACTCACAAAGAGACTGATAAATTTACACGAAATCCATAGACCCAAACAAAGACCCATGGACTCACACAGATACACATTGATGCACACAGAGAACAAAATAATCACACACAGACCCATCGATTTACCACACTTAGAACCTTAGAATCAATCAGAGACCCCTTAGCCTAATAAATAGACCATAGACTCACACAGAGTCACTTAGACTAACAATGAGACCATAGTCTCATGCAGAGACCAATAGAATTACACAGAAAACCATAGACTCACAAAATAAATAAAATACTCAAACAGAGACCCATAGAGTCACAAAAGACCCATTACCTCACACAGAGACAAATTGTCTCGTACAGAGTCTCATCGACTCACGCAGGGATTCATAGACGCAAACAGAGACACGCAGATGCACACAGAGATCCATCGACTCACTTAGAAACCCAGAGACTCACAGAGAGACCTATAGACTCAAAAGGAGACGTATAGATTCAAAGAGAGCCCCGTAGACTAACACGGCGACCGATAGCCTCGCATAAAGACTCATAGACTTACACAGAGACCCGTAAGTAAATACAGAGACCCCTAGACTTACATAGAGTCACATAAACTAACAGACAGAACCATAGTCTCATGCAGAGACCCATACAATTACGTAGAAAACCATAGACTAACAGAGATAGCCATAGACTCACAAACAGATCTATAGACACACATATAGACAAATAGACTTACACAGAGACCCATAGACTCACACATAGACCCATATAATCACAAAAGACCCATAGAGTCACACATAGACCCATTTACTAATGCAGGTGTAATGCGAGCAAAGACAGGGTCACGTGAGTATGGGCGGAGTCAGGGTCACGTGAGGGGAATGATATAAGGGGAGAACCGGAAAGGGATCGGGAGTGAAGTCAGGATTGAGAAGGGAGAGGCCATGCGGAATGCTGGCGAGGAGTGGCGCGATAGCGAGAGGCTGGAGTCACGGCACCGTCGGCCAGCGGTGCGCGTGGAGCAGCGGGGAGACTGCAGAGTGCGCGTGGAGTGCACGGGGCAGCGGAGTGGCTGCTGTGAGTGCGGAGTAACGCGGAACAGCAGGGTGGCTGCGGAGTGTGCGGGAGCACACGGGCAGCGGTGTGGCTGCAGAGAGAGGGCAAGTGGGAGACAGAGTGGAGTGCGGAGGCGCAAGGAGGAACAGGTGCGGGTCGGAGCGGAGACATCGCAGGGTGTGAGCAAGAACCCAATAAAGGACACGGAGAACGACATCGCCTGGAAGTCCTTTATTATACTGGTGTCAGAAATGAGACATGTCGAAACAGCTCAGGAGGAAGGCCATACCTGCACCATCTTCTGTGCCATCTTCTGACGAAGACAACGACCCTTCTCCGGCGGTGGCGCTACCAACAATGGAAGGCGGAGGCGAGACAGGAACGGCCGACGCGCTGAGAGTGTAAGATGTCGACGGCGCTGCGGGACCGTCTTCGGGGATGGGCGTTGAGGGAGGGTGGCGACATGTGGCGGCACAACTGGAGTCGCTGAAGGCTGTTTTAACTCAGCTTTGCACCTTGGTGACGCCCGCGACGAGAGCGGGGAGCCCGACAAGAAGGCAGCCGAGTGGGGCTTCGTCGTCGGTTCCAGCCCTCTCCACCACGCGGCACGGAGTCGCCATTTTGGGCGTGGTCGGGGAAAAACGGCGGGAAGACGCCATCTTGCCGCCTCCGACGCGGGAAGATGCCATCTTGGGTGTGGTCGGAGACAAACGACGGGGAGCCGCCATTTTGACCACGTTGCAGAGTCACGCCGTCTCCTCGCTACCGCAAGTGACATCATCGCCGAATGAAGGCGGCGGGGGGACCCAAAGCCAGCGTCTTACGACGGTGAAGGAGTTCTCCATTGGGGGAGATTGGAGCGCATTCGCCTGCCGGTTCCAAGCGGAGGTACGGTCCGCTAAATGGACTGATGCGGAGGCTTTGGAGGTTTTGCCAACGCTTCTTGAAGACGAGTCCGTCCGTTTCTTCTGCTCCATTAAAGCCGATAAGAAGACGACACTTCAGGGGGTCTTTGAGGAAATGGCGGAGGCGTACGAGCCTCCCGATGATGCACACCGTAGGTTTGTGCAGCAGACACGGGCACTTGAAGAGTCGCCGGTGGCATTCTGGGGCGCGGTGATCGAGTTAGCAATGGCCGCATATCCAGAGACAGAACCCGATTTGTTGGAACCCCTGATGCTGGGCAAAATGTTGGAGTTATCCCGGGACTTGGGCATCCCCATGCCCGTGTGCGGCCACGATAAGTTGACGTCCCGGACGGCGGCTAAATGCCTAGATGCTCAATTTAATCTTCGCCGCTGGAAACAAGTGACGGCGTGGACAAGGAGCCCTACAGTCCGTGGCGGCGCAACAGGAGGGGTTCCGCAGGAGGCCATCTACGTTCCGCCAGAGAGGGGTCCTGAGGAGCTGACGGCGGCATCGACCCAGTGGCCGACTCGGGGAGGAGCGGGGTGGCGACCGGGGCCGCCGGCGCGGGAGCAACAACACCGAGGGGGTGCTGCACGCCGAGCCGACCTGGCGTGTTTCTGCTGCGGCCATAAAGGCCACTTCGCCAGAGAATGCTGGGCTCGCATTCCACAGCTGCCCCAGCAGGAGGCCTCGGTCACGGACGCGACAGTGAAGGACCACCCACGACAGGCAAGTCGGACGCATCAGACACCCGGCAAGGCCTGTCACCTCATGCATCACCATCGTTAGGGGGCCCGGGTGCCATTACTGATGGGGGATCGTTCGGTGATCCGCGTCGCTCGCTGATGCAGTGGCGCAAATTGGCACGGAGGGTAGTTACGGCCGCTACGGGCTCGTCCACTATGCCGGGGTCTATCCAGGGGGTCGACGTGCGCATTTTGGTTGACTTGGATGCATCAGTGACCATTATCTCAGACGTGATATTTCACCTTTTGTCCATTCTGCCGGGGCGCGTGAGGCCGGTTTACGACTCTTGCATAGCGGCAAACGTGGGTAGTATGGGCATTGTGGGTCAGGTGGACGCCAGTATAACGGTTGGGGGTGTTTCGGCTACGGGGACAATGTTGATTTCCAGGTCCCTCGCGGTGCCTGTTTGTTGGGTACCGATTTTTTAGCCAAGATGCCCATTCAAATAAGGATGGATCTTAATTGCGTTGAATTGCCGGGGGGTTGGCGTGTTGCATTCTTGCCGTCGCCCTGGGCCCGGACAGCTCCTGACTGTCAGGTGCAGGCGCTGTTCGAGGTATCGGTTGATATTCCGCCTGGCTCGCAGATGCTTATTCCGCTGCGGTATCGGAAACCGGTGCCTGGAATTGAAGGGGCGGCGGGTGTTTTGTTATCGCCGTCCACCGCTATAACGGGTGGCTTGATGCTGGTGGGGGCACAGACGATCGTCCGGCCGGGTCAACCTCCTTTTTTACAGGTATTGAATGGGAGCGCGGAAAATGTTGTTGTTCCGGCCGGAACCGTTTTGGCTCACGCTACAACGGCGTTCACGAGTCATGGCGATCATGATCATCGAGGCCTCGTAGGGGGGGTATCGGTCTCGACGTCACAGGACGATCAGTGGATTGCCGAGTTATGCCGGGAAAATACGTCTTTGACTGCGGACCAGCGGTCTGCACTCCGCGCGCTGTTGTGGAGATATTCCGACGTCTTTAGTGCGGACGATTTCGATTTGGGTCGCACTTCCTTGCTTTCCCACCACATTGATACGGGGAATGCCGCTCCGATTCGGATGAACCTGCATCGGTTGAGTCTGCCGGAGCGGGATCACATTCGCGGTGCAGTGGAGGAGATGCTGGCCGCCGATAATATTTCCCCGTCCAACAGCCCGTGGGGCGCGCCGGTGGTCCTTGTGAAGAAGAAGGATGGGAAGCTGTGGTTTTGTGTAGATTTTCGGAAATTAAATAAGGTGTCGGTTGCGGATGCGTACCCCCTGCCGCGTATGGACGATTCCCTCGATGCCTTGTCTGGGGCGAATTTCTTTTCTACTCTTGACCTCTCATCAGGATTCTGGCAACTTCCCCTAGATGAGTCCTCGAGGGAAAAGACGGCTTTCCGTACGCCGCAGGGATTGTTTGAGTTTAATTGCCTTCCCATGGGCCTGAACGCCGCCCCCGCGACATTTCAGCGGCTGATGGAGCTCGTGTTAATGGGTCTACAATGGGAGACGTGCTTAATATACTTAGACGATGTTATCGTTTTCAGCCACACGTTTGAGGAACATTTGCGGAGGTTGGACACGGTGTTTGCCAGAATGCGTTCGGCTAATTTAAAATTTAAGCCCAAAAAAGTGTCACCTCTTACAACGATCCGTGCGCTATTTGGGCCACATTGTTAGTTCCGAAGGGGTCGCCACAGACCCGGAGAAGACGGCGTGCATCCATAACTGGCCAACTCCGGCCTCAGTGGGCGACGTGCGTCGGTTCATTGGGTTCGCCTCATATTACCGCCAGTTCGTTCCAAATTTTGCCACAATCGCATGGCCTTTGCACCTCCTTATGGGTAAGGGCCGGAGATTCAGCTGGGGACCAACGGAAGAGGCAGCGTTTCAGGGCCTGCGCGATCGGTTGGCGTCGGCACCTACGTTGGACTATCAAGATTTCACTCGACCTTTCATTCTGGATACTGACGCTAGTGACACCGGGATTGGGGCTGTTCTCTCCCAGTCTAAGAACAGTGTTGAACGCGTGGTCGCGTATGGTAGTCGCGTGTTGTCTCCTGCGGAGACCTGTTACTGCGTTACACGCCGCAAACTTTTGGCCATTGTGCATCTTCTTCGCCGTACGTTTATTGTGCACACGGACCATGCGGCTCTGCAATATGCTCTGCGAGTCGACCAACCGTCTGGCCAATTGGCACGATGGTTGGAGACTCTGCAGGAATTTTCGTTCGATATTCAATATCGGAAGGGCACGCATCTCACGAATGTGGACGCACTCTCCAGATTGCCACAGGGGTCGCCTTGCGCTTGCGCTTCGGGCACGAATAGATGTACGCGGGTTCAGCAACCCCCTCTGCCTGTTGTGTCCGCTGTAGGCGTGCCCGAGGCTCCCGTATGCCCGGGACTGCTTGAGGTGGCCGAGGCTCCCGTATGGCCGGGACCGACAGATGGCGCTTTGAACCTGCCACGTTCGGTATGAATTCGCGAGCAATTGCTCGATGAGTCGCTGGGAGCTTTGCGGGGTCGGGCTGCAAAGGGGATGGGGGGCCCGCTGTCCGGTGGGATGGCAGGAGCCGCTCTCCGGGATTGGTTGTTAATGTGGAGAGAAGGGTTGCATGATCGCTGGCGTCTGGTGGTGCCGTCATCGTTACGGTACGAATTGGTTCGGACTCTGCACTCCGAGACCTTGTTACATCTTGGGGTGCAGAAAACCTTGTTAACCTTGCAGCGGGACTACTTCTGGCACGGCATGTCGACCGATGTCGTCGGGTACATTCGGGCGTGTCCCGACTGTGCCCGGCGGAAGCCGCCTAAACACCCATATGTTCCACCAGTGCAGTCCATACAGGTGTCCTGCATTAACGAGTTGGTGGCGTTAGATATTTTGGGGCCCTTTCCGCCGTCCGCTCGGGGGAATAAGTTTTTGCTGGTCGGGGTGGAATACCTTTCCCGCTGGCCGATGGCTTGGCCCTTGCCGGACCAGTCGGCGGCGTCTATTACGGACACGTTCCTGTTTGGTTATGTAATGGACAAAGGGGCACCGGAAAGGTTGCTTACGGACCAGGGGCGAAATTTTTCTTCCAAATTATTGGCTGAGGTGTGTGCTGCACTGGGGACCAAGAAAGTTCGAACCTCTCCCTACCACCCTCAAACGGATGGCATGGTGGAACGGCTTAATCGGACCCTGTCGGCTATTCTCTGTCACACGGTTAGCGAAAAGCAGGCTGATTGGGATTTGCATATCCCTGGGGTGCTTTCTGCATACAGGATGACGCCTCATGCGTCGACGGGGTTCTCACCTTTTTTTTATGTACAGCCGCGGGAATGTGCCGCCGATGGACGTGCAGCTGAGTACGGGGGTGAAGGGTCCTGTTAAGCCTCTTCCGGAGTACATTCGGGACACCGTTCGTCGCGTGGCGGAGGCATGGGAGGGGGCCAGATTGGCTACGGCTAAGACCCACGCCCGGAATGAACGTTGTGCTCGACGCTCGGGTGGGGAATCACCCTGGCGAGTGGGGGACATGGCCTGGCTGCACTGCCCGCAGGTGCGGGTGGGGACCTCCCCTAAGTTGCACAGACCATGGCAAGGGCCGGTTGTGCTTATTGAGGTGCCTAGTCCGTAGTCTGCGCGTGTTCGTTTCGGATCGCGGCGCTGGTATGTACATACATCACGCTTGAAACCCTACGTGGCCCCACAACCGGATGCGTCATCTCCTAACGTTGCCTTGCCGGTGTCTCACTCTTGGTTCTTTCGGTAAAGTCACGTATAAAGATAAAATAATAAATTAAATAATAATTATTTTATCTTTATACGTGACTTTACCGAAAGAACCAAGAGTAATTCCTGCAGTCACGAAAGCTCCAAAATTAAGATTCCGACGCGCCACCGACTGTGCCTGTTCAACCTGCGAGCGCGCCTGTCGTGCCTTCTACAGGCGGACCGGCCGTGACTCGGACGGAGACAGTGAGTTCTGCTCCGGGTGGGCCTACCCCGGCGACGGGGACATTGGGCCTCGCCGCCCCTCCAACCCCGCCGTGGACGCATTTGCTGGAGACCCCGGCGACCGGTCTCTCGGGGGTAAGGGACTCTGACAATGGCGGGACTCCAACAGCGGCGGGCGGTTCTGATCCCGCCACTCCTAGAACTCTGTCGCGGTCATGTTCTATGCGGGGACCGCCCCCCGTTCAGGACGGGCCGGCGACCCGCACGCGCTCCAAGTCCCTTTCCTTTCGTTAATTAACCTATTTATTGTTGTTGTGTTGTTGTTGTTGTATAATCTCCGTGTCTTGTTATGCCTGTTGCTGGACTTTTGCTCGCATTATTTTGTTCTGTTGCAGCCGGGGACGGCTGGGTTTTTCTACACGGGGGGGGGGGGGGGTCATGTAATGCGAGCAAAGACAGGGTCACGTGAGGGGGAGGATATAAGGGGAGAACCGGAAGGGGATCGGGAGCGAAGTCAGGATTGAGAGGGGAGAGGCCACGCGGAGTGCTGGCGAGGAGTGGCGTGATAGCGAGAGGCTGGAGTCACGGCACCGTCGGCCAGCGGTGCGCGTGGAGTAGCAAGGAGACTGCAGAGTGCGCGTGGAGCGCACGGGGCAGCGGAGTGGCTGCTGTGAGTGCGGAGTAATGCGGAGCAGCAGGGCGGCTGCGGAGTGTGCGGGAGCACACGGGCAGCGGTGTGGCTGCAGAGAGAGAGCGAGTGTGAGACAGAGGGGAGCGCGGAGGCGCAAGGAGGAACAGGTGCGGGTCGGAGCGGAGACATCGCAGGGTGTGAGCAAGAACCCAATAAAGGACACGGAGAACGACATCGCCTGGAAGTCTTTTATTACACAGGGATCCATAGACTCATAAAGAAAGGCACAGATGCACACAGAGATCCATAGTCTCACTTAGAGACCCATAGACTTACACAGAAACCCATAAATAAATACAGAGACCGCTAGACTCAGATAGAGTTATATAGACTCATGCAGAGGCCCATCGATGTACCACACATAGAACCATATAATCACTCAGATACCCCTTATGCGAAAACAATATGAATCATAGACTCATGCAGAGATACATAGAATATTAAAGAAAACCATAGACTCACACATAGACCCAAAGACTCACGCAAATGCCCATAGACTCACAGAGAGAGCCATAGACACACACATAGACCATTAGAATCACAAAACGAGCCATAGGCTCACACAGAGACCCTTAGACTCGCACAGAGACCCACAGAGCAACACAAAGACCATTAGAAAGCCATAGATTTATAAAGAGACACATAGACTCACATTGAGACCCATTTACTCACACAGAGACCCATAGACTCACATTCCGACTAATAGACTCACACAGAGACCTACTGGCTCACACAGAGACCCCTAGACTTACGTAACGAACCGTAGACTCACATAGAGACACATATACTCATACATAGACCCATACATTCACACAGAGACCCACAGACTCACACAGAGACCCATAGGCTGATTCATTGACACATCGTCTGACACAGTAACACAGACCTCAATCAAACTCCACCCGCTGAGTGGACAGCAGAGCCACCATCAATCAGATATCAATCAAATTCCACCCACTAGGTGGATGATAGCAAAGCCACAGCCAATCAATCAAACTCAGAACATTAAGTGGATGATAGCAGAGCGACAGCCAATCAACGTCAATTTAAACTCTGCCCCACCTTGTATAAAGGTATTGCAACTACAGTACTGTAGAGGATACGAGCACAAAGATTTCGGATTAACCAGAGCAAAGTATTTGTTCGGTTTAAGCACGCTGTGCGACTTGTACATAAATCATCTCTAAAAATAACAACGAACATAACTGGTTCATTTAATTATTTGATTTTAATCGTAGTTCGTAATTTGATTGGATTTTCGAGTCCAGTGAAAGTAGATCCCTCTCCTACAGGCCTATACACTACACTTATCTATACACTTCACCACTATACACTATTACTATACACTAAACTATACACGATACACTTCACTACTATAGACTACACGATTATACACTACACTACAGACTAGACTACTATACACTACACTATACAATAAACTAATATACACTACACTATGCACTACACTGTACACTCCACAATACACTACACGACCTTACACTAAACTATTAACTACACTATACACTACATTATACACTACACTGATATACACTAAACTACTATACACTACATTGTCCAATACACTATACACTACCCTGTAAACTACACTATACACTACACTATACGACACTACACACTAAAATGCTAAACACTACACTATACACTAAATCACTCATTACACCGCTATATACTACACACTACACTACTGTAATATGAGAATATATCCGGCTCACTGACGTATCACAACTTGTCATGGTGATTGGCTCTGCCGGTCCTGGTTTACAGCCAATGGGGAGAAGCCTGGGGGCATGGCCCTGACGTGATGGAATTGTGACAGCTATGGAGATTGGTTCTGCTGGCTTTGGCCTCAGCCAATGGGGAGATGTGTCAGGGGCGTGGTCCCGGGAGCTGACGAGGGAGCCTGGAAGATTCGATGCAGGCTAACGAGGATTGGCTGAAGCGTACCACGTGACCCGGGTATTAAATAAGGGTAGAGAGGAACGACACGTGGTCAGAACGGGAACCAACGGAGGAAGGAGCCACGCGAGAGTGGTGCTCCGGGTTGCCACGTGGCAGTGCGTCTTTCTCGATCTATCTGTCCCTTTACGTTGTCTATCAGCAGCGTGAAGTAGATGTAACCCAAAGTGAATAAAAGACGGATTCCAGAAGTCGTCTCAAAGAGTATTATTACACTACTATACTATACACACCTATACACTGCACTATACACTACACTGTACACTATACATTACACTACACTCTATACACTAAACTACTATGCAATATAAGACTACACTACTGTATACAACTCTATACACTACACCACTACACACGACACTTCTATACACTACACTATACACTACACTTTACACTACATTGCACACTACACTACTATACACTACACTATACACTACAATGTATTCTATAATACACTGCTATACACTACACTACTCTACAATATACTGATATATACTACACTACTATACAATAGACTATACACTGCACTACAATATACTACACTATACACTATACTACTATATGCTGTACTAGACATAACACTATATACTCCATTGTATACTATAGCATACACTACACTAATTTACACTTACGTATATACTACACTGTACACTACACTATACTATTCTCTACACTACTATACATTACACTATACTACTATATGCTGTACTAGACATTACACTATATACTCCATTGTATACTATAGTATACACTACACTAATTTACACTTACGTATATACTACACTGTACACTACACTATACTATTCTCTACACTACTATACATTACACTATACACTACACACTACACTACACACTACACTATACACTACACTATGCACTACAATGCATTCTACGATACACTACACTACTATACACTACTTTATACCATACTGATATATACTACACTACAATACAAAATACACTATACACTGCACAACTATATACTACACTATACACTACACTATTCACTGCACTACCATACACTATACACTACTCTTTACACTACATTTTAGACTACACTATTCACTGCAAACATAAAACAATTTACATACATTTTACACCATCTAAACCCATACTCTTATAGACCCATATAGACCAATAGATACCCATAATCATTGAGACCCATAGAGATCCACAGATACCCATATAGACCCATAGAGACCCATACTAAAGTAATGACAGGGTGACACCTGCTGGCCTGTAGGGGTAATTACGGTTATAGCTGCATTGCGCAATGCCTTATTATATAGGGGCGTGTCTGGGGTAAAGGTCAAGGGCGGAGTCAGTCGAGAAGCTCCGGGAACCAACTCGAAGTTTTTGGAAAGGGGGCGTGGCCAGAGGTGGAGCTTGGCATCGCGCCAGACAGATATAAGGAGCTGCTAGCGCGGGGTCTGGGTCCTGGTTGCGTCACTGCCGTCGTGATCTCTTCGTCTTTGACCACGTGGCTGTCCTTCTGCAAGAACAGCTTCGTTGCCGCCGCTACGCTCGTCGACCAGCCAGCGTAGCTGCAGGAATGGAGAGGGCCTGCGTGTTTGGACAGCCGAGGTGTAGACACGTTATGAAGTGTATCGCTCTGTTTACTCTTAATAAATAAGAAGCCTTCTACTTGACGTGTGTCGAAAGTCGCTCACTACATATGTGTGTGAGTATATGAAAGTTTATGTACAGTGAGGGAAAAAAATATTTGATCCCCTGCTGATTTTGTACGTTTGCCCACTGACAAAGAAATGATCAGTCTATAATTTTTATGGTAGGTTTATTTGAACAGAGAGACAGAATGACAACAACAAAAAATCCAGAAAAATGCATGTCAAAAATGTTATAAATTGATTTGCATTTTAATGAGGAAAATAAGTATTTGACCCCTCTGCAAAACATGACTTAGTACTTGGTGGCAAAACCCTTGTTGGCAATCACAGAGGTCAGACGTTTCTTGTAGTTGGCCACCAGGTTTGGACACATCTCAGGAGGGATTTTGTCCCACTCCCTTTTGCAGATCTTCTCCAAGTCATTAAGGTTTTGAGGCTGACGTTTGGAAACTCGAACCTTCAGGTCCTTCCACAGATTTTCTATGGGATTAAGGTCTGAAGACTGGCTAGGCCACTCCAGGACCTTAATGTGCTTCTTCTGGAGCCAGTCCTGTGTTGCCTTGGCCGTGTGTGTTTGGGTCATTGTCATGCTGGAATACCCATCCACGACGAATTTTCAATGCCCTGGCTGAGGGAAGGAGGTTTTCACCCAAAATTTGACGGTACATGGCCTCGTCCATCGTCCATTTGATGCGGTGAAGTTGTCCTGTCCCCTTAGCAGAAAAACACCCCCAAAGCATAATGTACCCACCTCCATGTTTGACGGTGGGGATGGTGTTCTTGGGGTCATAGGCAGCATTCCTCCTCCTCCAAACACGGCGAGTTGAGTTGATGCCAAAGAGCTCCATTTTGGTCTCACCCAGTTGTCCTCTGAATCATTCAGATGTTCATTGGCAAACTTCAGACGGGCATGTATATGTGCTTTCTTGAGCAGGGGGACCTTGCGGGCGCTGCAGGATTTCAGTCCTTCACGGCATCGTGTGTTACAAACTGTTTTCTTGGTGACTATGGTCCCAGCTGCCTTGAGATCATTGACAAGATCCTCCCGTGTAGTTCTGGGCTGATTCCTCACCATTCTCATGATCATTGCAACTCCACGAGGTGAGATCTTGCATGGAGCCCCAGGCCGAGGGAGATTGACAGTTCTCTTGTGTTTCTTCCATTTGCGAATAATTGCACCAACTGTTGTCACCTTCTCACCATGCTGCTTGGCAATAGTCTTGTAGCACAATTCCAGCCTTGCGTAGGTCTACAATCTTGTCGCTGACATCCTTGGAGAGCTCTTTTGTCTTGGCCATGGTGGAGAGTTTGGAATTTGATTGATTGATTGCTTCTGTGAACAGGTGTCTTTTATACAGGTAACAAGCTGAGATTAGGAGCACTCCCTTTAAGAGTGTGCTCTTATTCTCAGCTCGTTAGCTGTATAAAAGACACCTGGGAGCCAGAAATCTTTCTGATTGAGAGGGGTCAAATACTTATTTCCCTCATTAAAATGCAAATCAATTTATAACATTTTTGACATGCGTTTTTCTGGATTTTGTGTTGTTATTCTGTCTCTCACTGTTCAAATAAACCTACCATTAAAAGAATAGACTGATCATTTCTTTGCCAGTGGGCAAACGTAAAAAATCAGCAGGGGATCAAATACTTTTTTCCCTCACTGTATGTGCCTATGTATGTATGCGTTTATATATGTGTGTGAGTATATGAGTGTGTGTGTATTTGTATATGCGTGTATGTGTGTGAGTATATTAGAGTGTGTGTATGGGGGTGTATGTGTGTATATGTGTGTGTGTGAGTTTATGAGTGTGTGTGTATGTATGCGTGTGGCTGGGTCATGTAGCCCGCATGCCCAGCCACCGCATGCCTAAACAGCTTTTGTTCAGCCGGATCGAGGGGGCTTAACGGGCGCAGCACGGGCTAGAGAAGAAATGGAGTGATGTGGTACAGGAGGATGTGGAGCTGAGTGGACTTGCCGATGACTGGTACCAGCGGTGTCAAGATCGGCATCTGTGAAGGAGGCTCGTGACACGACACTACTGGGCAGTTGGAGGCAGTCGCCTTCCAACAACAACGGAGGGCGGAGGAGCGACGCTCACAACAACGAGCGGAGCGCCGGGTGGATAAAGCACAGAAAGTTGGTACAGTAGGGGGCACAGGTGGTGCATCAGCCAGTCATCTCGGTCATCTCGGTCAGTCGACCCGTGGCAACTGGGTCTGCCCCGTGACCTCCTGCCAGCGGGCGTTCGACACTTCACGTGGCCTCAAGGTGCACATGGCCTGGCACAAGCGTCGTTGTGAGGACGCTTGTGCCAGGACTGGCGAATGGCAGTTGTTGTTGTCTATGTGTGTGGAGGAAGTACTGAAGGCTATCCAAAGCGTGTGACCAGGAAAGGCACCGGGCAGAGATGATCTCCCAAGTGAAATGCTGAGGGAGGGTGGCGTTTGTGCACAGACTGCCCTACATGACATCACATCAACAGCCTGGACCACTGGACGGGTTCCGCAGGACTGTAAGGATGCCCTGGTGGTCCCTATCTTTAAGAAGGGAGACCGCACAGACTGTAACAACTACAGGGGCATCTCACTCCTCAGTGTGCCGGGAAAAGTCCTGACAAGGATTATTCAACACCACCTTGCCAGGCTTTCTGAGGAGAGGCTTGCGGAGCCCCAATGTGGTTACAGGAAAGGGCGGTCCTACAGCAGAAGTGTAGGGAATTCCAACAAGACCTACATCTTTGCTTGATTGACCTGGTCAAGGCCTATGATACCATCAGTAGGCCTGGGCTCTGGGTTGTTCTTCGTGCTTTCGGAGTCTCTGACCCGCTGCTAATGATCATTAAGGACCTTCATGATGGTGAGCGGGCCCGGGTAAAACTACGTGGCCGGGAGTTGGAGCCATTCCCTGTTCACTTTGGGGTGTAACAGGGATGTCCTCTAGCTCCAACATTATTTAACATATATTTAGACCACGTAGTTCGTGGAGCCTTCAGTAGCTGTACCAGAGGAATTTCCATCTGGTACAGATACAATGGGAGGCGGATCGATGCCCGGGTGCGGTCAAGGGATGGCTCCCTATTGGTCAACCACGTTATGTATGCCGATAAAAAGGTAATTGCGGCTCACTCAGAGGAGGAGTTGGAGGCGCTGCTGCTGAAACTGGAGTGTGCCGCTAAGAGGTGGGGCCTTACCATCAGCCCCACCAAAACAAAGCACCTGCCTGGGTATTTTGTACCATTGGGCAATCTACCCAAACAACTCCCAATCGGTGATGGGGCAGTTGTGGAGAGAGTGGAGAGTTTCCCATACTTGGGCAGTGTGCTCATGACTGGCTCCGGTTTAACAGCAGAGGTCTCACTCCGAATCAGTCGAGCGGCAATATATTTTAATTGATTGCGTAACGCTGTGTGGAATCTATCTGGTCTGTCGCTCCACACCAAGCTTCGGGTCTTCTCGGCCACAGTCATTCCCTCCATTCTCTATGCTTGTGAAACATGGACCCCCCTAATTTAACATCTTTGCCGGTTAGAAACATTTAGGCTGGCCTGCCGACAATTAATTCTGGGTTTAATTAGGCTGGATTGTGTGACGAGCTCACAAATCCTTTAAAGATGTGGACAAATTCCCATCCGTTAGCTCCTCTGGCAGGCAAGACTGCATTGGCTGGCCCATGTAGCCCGCATGCCCAATCACCGCATGACTAAACAGCTTTTCTTCGACCAGATCGAGGGGGCTAAACGGGCGCAGCACGGGCTAGAGAAGAGATGGAGTGATGTGCTACAGGAGTATGTGCAGCTGAGTGGACTTGATGACTGGTACCAGTAGTCTCAAGATCGGCCTCTGTGGAGGAGCCTCGTGAAGGACGCTACTGGGCAGTTGGAGGCATTCGCCTTCCAAGAACAACGGAGTGTGGAGGAGCGACGCTCACAACAACGAGCGGAACGTCGGGTGGCTAAAGCACAGCAAGTTGCCACAGTAAGGGTCACAGGTGGTGCATCAGTCAGTCGTCTCTGTCAGTCGACCTGTGGCATCTGGGTCTGCCCCATCACCTCCTGCCAGCGGGCGTTCGATACTTCACGTAGCCTCAAGGTGCACATAGCCTGGCACAAACGTCGTGGTGACATCACCGCCAATTAGTGGCGAATGGCGGTTGTTGTTGTTGAGTCTATGTATGTATGTATGTGTGAGTCGATATGTGTGTGTAAGTCTATGTGTGTGTGTGAGTCGATTTGCGTGTGTAACTACATATGTGTCTAAAGTCAATGTCTTAGTGTGAGTCCATATGTGTGTGTGCGTGTAAGTCGATGTGTTTCTATGTGTATGGGTCGATGTCTCTGTGTAAGTCCATGTGTGTGTCTGCCTTTTTCGCCCGGGCAACGCCGGGTACTTACCGCTAGTCCTGCTATAAACTACACTATACACGACTATGTACTACACTATATACTGCACTATACACTACACTATACACTACACTATACACTACTATACACTACACTAAACACTACTATACACTACACTATACACTACTATACACTACATTATACACTACACTATACACTACTATACACTACACTATACACTGCCATATACACTCTCGACGTCTCTTTCGTGTGTTTGTGAGTGACATCAGGACCACCGTTCTTCTTGTTACAGCTTCGCTGTTGTGGATGTGTTGAAACCTCTTCGTAACCGCGATCCTTCGACACTTCACGTGGCCTCAAAGTGCACCTGACCTGGCACGAGCGTCGCAGTGACGTCATTGTCACTTAGCTGCGAATGCCTGGGTGTTGGTATTGGATGGGGGTGATGATAGTGGGGGTAGTGTGGGTGATGGGGGTGGTGATGGTGGGGGTTGTGTGGGTGATGGGGGTGGTGATGGTGGGGGTAGTGTGAGTGATGGGGGTGGTGATGGTGGGGGTTGTGTGGGTGATGGGGTGGTGATGGTGAAGGTAGTGTGGATGATGGGGGTGGTGATGGT
>JAAXLI020001215.1:614552-636127 GCA_014621495.2 Entosphenus tridentatus | reverse complement strand
GTGTGTAAGTAGGTGGGTGTGTAAGTGAGTGTGTGAGTGGGTGGGTGTGTGGGATGTGGATGGGAGGAAAAGGTTGGCTGGGAGATGTTAACTACCTCGCTCGGTATACAGGAGGTAGCTAACATCTCACCGTCGAGTGTCACCACTGCCACCAACCCTTTCAAACCAAATGAATGCGTGCGCCGCTGAGTGAGTGAGTGACATCTCTGATGGCGGTCCCTTGATGTCCGTGCGTGTTCGCCCGGTCTCCCTGCTTTCTCCCCCCCCCCTCCCCACAGAGAATCGAAGGGGAAGAGACATCGGACTCGAGGTAACCGATCAACGCACATGCGTGGCTCGAGTGAATGGGGTGAGCGAGAGACGGACAGAGTGAGTGAGCAAGAGACAGAGGGAGTGAGTGACTAGGTGAGAGACAGAGTGAGTGAGACAGAGAGAGACAGAGGGACACGGAGAGAGAGACATAGAGAGAGAGATAAATAAATAGTCAGAGAGAGGCAGAGAGAGAGACAGAGAGAGACAGAATTTTGACTTTTAAACCACGTTTATTGCCGCCAGCAGCAACAGCACTGGAGGCGATTCCGTTATGAAATACACAAAGTCACCAGCAAACAAACGAATACACGCTATAAATCCACGCGCTGTGGCTCTAAATGCACCGCGCACAACACGAAAGAAGCCGCGTGGTGGTGGTGGTCATCGCGCACGCCATGGTGACGAGCGAGCGCTTCAGAAGGTGAACATGAGGGTGCCGTCCACGCTGGTACAGAGGGCTTTTCCGGCTCCCCAGCGTTCGAAGAAGACGTGCACATTACCGGCATGTGTGTGGTACGCGTGCTTCAGCCGGAGCCGCGCCTTAAGCAGGCCTCTGAACACTGGAAGCACAGAGCCTCCGTCAGTGTCACCTTCCAGCATATTTTTTTCGTTCTGCACACCGCCATCTTCGCCTGAGCACAGGCGAAGATGGCGAGGTCATGGCGCTTGTTAGCCAGGTAAGGCGCCCCCCATATACGAAGCTGCTGTTGTAGAAGGGCACCCCCAGTTTCCTGAAGATGTCTCCCAAAAGGCGGAACAATGGTTTGAGCCGCTGGCAGCGTAAGTGAAGTTTGTTTTTTGCCTCCACGACACCGGCCGCCGAACGGTAACGTCTTTTGGAGATCTACGCGTCACACCGGATTTCTGACGACACATTCGAGGAGGGGGGGGGGGGTGTTGGGCAGCATCAATGCCGTCGCTGTCAAACCCTACAGGTTTACCCATATTGGGTAGGCACTGATTAGGGGTTGACAGTTGTGTCTCTGTGTGTGTGTGTCTCTCTATCTATCTCTCTATCTATATCCCTCCATCACACTCTCTCATCTCTATCTCTACATCTTTCTCTATATCTTTATCGCTCTATATCTCTCTCTATCACTATCTCTCTCCCTGTGTCTCTCTCTGTCTCTCTCAATACCTGTAACCCATACGGTTTACCCCGTATTAGATAGCCACCGATAAGGGGATGACATGTATTTCTCTATCTCTCTAGATCCTATCTCTGTCTATCTCCATAATCTCTCTCTGTCTATCTCCTTAATCTCTCTCTGTCTATCTATCTCTCCAGCACTCTTTATCTCTCTCCCTGTCTTTCTCTCTCTCTCTCTCCATACCGGGTCAACCAATACGGTTTACCCCTTGTACGGAGGAGTTTCCAGGTCCATTGGGCCGTTTCAGTACGGAGACAAAAACGTGTATTGTCTATTTATGCGTATTTCTTCCTTGTAATGGGACTTTATAGGATTAACGTTGAGATTTATAAGGGACACGGGGTGAACAATGGGGTCTGAGTTGGTCTGTAATAAGGTCGGGCTCTGATAAGGGGGTTGACAGGTATGGGAGTGGGTGAGTGGGTGGGTAGGTAAGTGAGGGATTGAGCGGTGAGTGAACCAGCGAGCGAGTGATTGGGTGGGTGCGTTGGGTGAGTGAGTGAGCGAGTGAGCGGGTGAGTGAGTGGGTGAGTGAGTGGGTGAGTGAGTGTGTGAGTGAGTGTGTGGGTATTCGCAATATAACTCCAAATGTTTTGTTCACACGTAGGCTTTCGCGACCTGCCGGTCGTAATTACTGGTGAAACGTCGTACTCAGATCGTAAATATTGTGGATTTGATTTCCATCACGCCGGTGTGTGCTGTGCGAGTAAGGAATGTTCTGTTTACGTGACACTAAACCTTACTAATTGGCTGTGTCGGGTGGTCGCGAGTTTACCAAAACATTTTTTTACTTATGCAATCTAACTGAAAAAAAATTATATTACCGAACTTTTTTGTAATCACTTTGTACTCCCTTTGTATTTACTCGATGTAAGGCCCAACTATTATATATTGTTGGTTTAAGTGTATAATTATTTGACGGGCAAAGCCTACGAGCTTAAAACTAAAAACGCGATGGTGGATTGATTATTATTATTATTGTTAAATCTTGATTTAAAGCTTTCGTGACCGCAGGAATTCAAACGTCTTCAGGTGAGCTCTCACCTGTGTTGCGATTGAAACGTCGTGATCTATTATTATTTTTATCTACGTGACTTTACCGAAAGACCCAAAGGGTATCATTATTCTTCTTGGTTCTTTCGGTAAAGTCACGTAGAAGGGAAGTAATAAAATAATAAAAATAAAACATAATAAAATAATTCTCACGACGTTTCGGCCACAACGCAAGCAGCCATCCTCAGGTGAAGACCAGGTCTGTCGGGGAAACAGCGTCTGAATGAAACACCACCACGCTTGGAGCGTATATTTAAGCTGGGTTGGAAGGGGGGAAGGGCGCCTTGACAAAATAATTTGCATATCAAGAGGAATTTAGCATATTTATGGGAAATGCAGGTATGTGATTAGTACTACTTGTGAAATGCGTAGGAGGTGGGCGGGGGGTTTCAAAGTCATATTATGCCCGTGCATTATGCAGGATTAGCAGCATCAAAGGGAGGGGATAGGGGTAGCATTAATAAAGGTAAGGAATGTTAATAGTATGTATCTGCAGTAACTAAACAACCACGTAAAAAACTGAAGTATAAACTACATAGTATCATCAGTATACTAAATATACTCTCCAATAAGCTGAGCTATACTAACAGTAAGTAATACATTACAATTCTATGTCGCAAAAAAATATAATATGCTTCCAGCTAAACTTTTTTCCTTACATCACACGGGTCTACCCCGTACTATATGCTGCCATAAACAAACCCAACATTAAATTATATACTGTATTACTATACACCACCCTATACCTTAGAATAATACATAGTGTAATATTATAATACATAGTGTAATATTACACTATGTATTATTCTATCCACCCTACTGTATATCACACTGCTGTATATTCACTATACAATTACGATACTATATATTGCCTTATACATTGTATTAAACATTACACTTTTATACTATTTATTATTATACAATCTGCTATACACTATACCATTGACCGTCGAGTGAAAGATACTAAGAGGAAGCAACGAAATATGTCAATGGAAGAGTGGTAGTAGGAGACTTGCAGCGGAGCAAAGAATCCATTCCCTGCGGAGAATACAAGATATATAGTTATGCCAGTGAGTGGACTGCGGTCTGAAAGTCACCGTAAACATGAACACAATCAGTTAAGATCCGAAATGGTGTATTACGTCCTTCCAATGATTGCTGAGCCAGAATCCATCTTCTCGGTTGAATCGTTATTGTTATTATTGGAAAGAGGACTTCACGTAAATATTTGAACCCATTCTGCGCATACATTTAATGCCACGAAGGCTATGAGATGTTAGTCACCTCACGTGGTATACAGGAGGTCGTGAGTTCGATCAGGACCATGGCACCACGGTTGCTAGATGTTAGTTACCTCGTTTAGTGTACAGGAAGTCGTGGGTTCGATCCTGACACTGATGCCATGGTGGCTAGGAGATGTTAACTACCTCACCTTGTATACAGGAGGTCGTGGGTCCGATCCTGGACCCTGACTCCTACGCTGGAAAGGAGATGGTAGCTACCTTGCCTGATATACAGGAGTACGTGGATTCAATCCCGACCCTTACGTCTGCAGTAAAATTGGAGTCAGCGTGTCTGTCTGTCTCCTCGGTTCACATGGATTTTCTCCAGGTCTTCGGATTTCCCCCTCGACATTTATAATAAACCTTGTGCATTTAGAGTTAATTGGCTGATGCTATACATATCCTACGCGATGATGACGATTATGATATCAGACACTCGTTTGAGCTGATATCATTTGTGATGTCCAGGTCGCTTCTGACAAAGAGGTACATAGCTCAGGGGAGCCTAACCTGGTACAATAAATATCGTTTAATTTTAGTATGGATCTCTATGAGTATGGGTCTCTATGGGTCTCTATGCGTGTCAGTAGGTCTATGTAGTTCGCTATGGGTATGTCACTCTGTTGGTGTCTATGGGTGTCAGTGGATTTATTTGGGTCGTTGTGGGTCGCAATCGGTGTCTGTGGGTCTCTGGGTCTCTGTGGGTTTTCGATGGGTGTCTGTGGATCTATTGGGGTATGTCTGGGTTTCTATGGGTGTCTGGGAATCTCTGTGGGCTTCTGTGGGTCTCTCTGGGTGTCAGTGGATCTATTTGGGTGACTGTGGGTCGCAATCGATGTCTGTGGGTCTGTGGGTCTCTGTGGGTTCTCTATGGGTGTCTGGGAATCTCTGTGGGCCTCTGTGAGTCTCTTCGGGTGTCAGTGGATCTATTTGGGTTGTTGTGGGTCTCCCTGAGTCTCGGCGAGTCTGTAGACAGATGCGTTAAGAGTATCTGGGTGCGACTACGAATTTCCACATGATGATGACGATGATGATATCAGCCACTTGATTGGTCTGCTATCATGTTGTGACCACCAGGTCTGCTTACTCATAAATAGTTACACAGCTCAGTGAGGCCTTACACTTGGTAAAATGAACCTAGTTTTGTTTTAGTAGGGGTCTCTATGAGTTTCAGTCTCTCTGGGTCTATGTAGGCCTCTATGAGTATGGGTCTCTGTGCGTCTCTATGGGTGTCTGCAGTGCCGGATTAAGCTAGTGCGGGGCCTGTAGCATATGTTTCAAGGGGCCCTAAATAATAATAAAAAAAACATAAATTGTAAAACACACGAATTTTTTACTTGCATCGTAAAGTTATTGTATTTTTTCATTTTCTATACGGCCAGAAAATACGACAAATCGCTAACCTTATACACAAATTCGTTCATATAAGTTGAAGTCCAGTAATGTACGATAGTAATATAGCAAATGCAGAATCACTGAACCGGAATTGATAGCTTGAAAGCATTTAGCGTGGGGCCCTTGCAAGTGCGGGGCCCGTAGCTACACATGTAGCTACTTTTTCTACTTGGATAATCCGGCACTGGGTGTCTGTGGATCTATTTGGTTCTCTGGGTCTCGGTGAGTCTCTGTGAGTCTCTGTGAGTCTGTAGAAAGATGACTGCTGCCATAAATACCCACACAGTGATGATGATAGAGTCACTTGGTTAAGCTCCTGTGATCTGTCATGGCCAGGTCCCTTCTGAACAAATAGCTGCTCAGCTCAATGGTGCCATACCTGGTAAAATAAGAATAAAAACTAGTTTAGTTTTATAATGGTTCTCCATGAGTATGGATCTCTGTGGATCTCTATGGGTGTCTGTAAAATCTATGTGGGTCTCTGTGGGTATTAGTGGGTGTCTGTGGGTCTCTGTGAGTCTCTGTGGGTCTCTGTGGGTCTCTATGAGTATCTGTGGGTCTATGTGGGTCTCTGTGAGTCTCTGTGAGTCTCTGTGGGTCTCTATGGGTGTCTGTAAAATCTTTGTGGGTCTCTGTGGGTCTCTGTGGGAGTCTGTGGGTCTCTGTTAGTTTCTTTAGGTCTCTGTGGGTCTCTGTAAGTCGATGTAGGTCTCTGTGTGTCTCTGTGAGTCTCTGTGGGTCTCTGTGGGTCTCTATGCATCTCTGTGGGTCTCTATGGGTCTCCACGAGTCTGTAGAAACACGCGTTCAGAGTATTTGGCTGATACTATAATGACCATGTGATGATGATGATGATGACATCAGCCACTTGGTTGACCTGCTATCGTTTACGATAGCCAGGTCCGCCCAACAAGATCTACACAGTTGCTCGGTGGTGAATGAGTTATTTGGCCTTTGGACGAAAACGAAAAATCTGCGTGCGAACAAGATCGTGAGAGATTCCAAACGTAGACGTCCACTGTATCAACAGGCGGTGTGTAAGTAGTGAACATCGTGACTTAAAACTTTCGTGACTGCAGGAATTCATATTCTTGGTTCATTATGGTAAAGTCACGTAGATAGAAAAAATATCTAAGTTAATTTATTAAAACTACGACGTTTTGATCACAACACAAGCGATCGTTGTGATCGAAACTTCTTAGTTTTAATTTATTTACTTTTATTATTTTTCTACCTACGTGACTTTACCGAAAGAACCAAGAATATAGTGAACATCGGCACTTGGGAGAGACAAAGGCGGCCGGGCGGGTGTGGTGCTGGCCACATCCCCATTCTGTTGTGCACCTTGCCCCTACAGTATGTCAGAGGCTACCCGGGAGATTTTTGTCTTTGTTTGAGTGTGTAGATGTGTGAGCGGTTGAGTGGGTGAGAGAGTGGGTGGATGAGTGAGTAAGTGGGTGAGTGGGTGAGTGTTTGGGTGACTGAGTGAGTGTTTGAATGAGTGAGTTCGTGGGCGACTACGTGGGTGAGTGAGTGGGTGACTGAGTGAGTGGGTGAGTGTGTGGGTGAGCGTTTGAGTGGGTGAGGTGAGTGGTTGACTTCGTGAGTGGGTGAGTGAGTGTCTGGGGAGACAAAATAGGCCGAACGTGGTGCTGGCCACCCACTCCCCTCTCTATTTGCCAACAGTGCCGGTAGCCTTCATAGGCGCCGCTGTTGCTTCTGCTTCTCGCTATCTGCACTTGCTGCTCCAACAGTCCGCCAGAGGCTACCCTGAGAGATCTTTGTCTCGGGAGGTTTTCACGAAGGAACGACAACGCCGACCGAATACAAATAAAAGCGTGTAAAAAATACTTTTTTTTAAACACGCTTTAATGAAATGTACCGTACGAGTAATGGCAGAACTCCACGACTCCAGGAAGTGGACCCGAGACTTGCCACAACGTAAGGGGACCGTGGTGATTTACAGCCAACGTCAGTTGAGCGTGGACAATTAGACCCAAGCCGAAACAACATATTAAAATGAATGTTAAAAAATACTTTATTTATATATTATATAATATAGTATTGTCATCAGTATGACATAAGTATACCAAGTTTGCAGTCGATACCACATTGGAAAGTGGGTTAAAATTGAGTTACAAGATTTGAGGATACAACAGAGTAAGATAAATAAAAGCGTGCAATAATAAAAAGGTTACGACTTGACAAACGAACAAAGAGTCACCCAATCTCTGTCTTCTCGCCCCCACAGCGACCCAACGGCGGAGGCAGATCCGGCCATCTCGGCGATTCCAGGTGAGGAGTTTTAGACATTTGAACCTCATGGCGGGGTGGGGCCGGGGTCCCATAAGCCCCCGGCTCTCGCGCAAACTTGTGTTGCGACGTCTTTTTATGTCCATCGAAGGCGAATGATGCGGCGATCTGTTCTGCTGGACGAGCTCTACACGATTGCCCCGATCAAAGTTTCAAAGTTTTGTTTCTGACTACTGCAATTTTGGCAACGACGGGTGCTTGGTGAAGAACGAGAGGATTGATTTTTGGTGGGTCGCAACGTTCATGTGCGCGATGGTGACAGTCGCCAAACAACAATTAATTTATTACGATTTTGACTTTCGTTTATTCGGGACCCCGGGGTCCCACCATAAGGTTAATTTGGCAGTCATCCTCAGTTCCTTTGAGCAGTTTCAAAGTATAAAACGACAAGACAAATTGGTATGTACCCTGTGTTGTCGATACAATACGGGAGTTGTGTTCCAAGACTCCTCGCAAGAGGCGTAACTATTTGGTTCTTTAACTACAACCGATCTACGTTTATTTTGGCAGGTGCATCGTCATCATTGTCATCATCATCGTCTTCATAGTCATCGTCATCATTATCGTCGTCATCGTCATCATCATCTATAGAAATATAAAAGGGAAATTTGTCAATATGTGTCTGTTCAAACTGTTTAGCGTACTTCCCGACATGCAACAAACTTGAAATTTGCCATGTGGGTACTTTCCAGACTGTACACCGTGCAAAAAAAAATAGACTTTTGTATTTTTTTTTTGGGGGGGGGGGGGGCGCAATGATGCATATATTTTGCTCGGCAAGTGAGCTGTGACGTCACATCTGTCATGTCACCCGCGCATGCTGAAGCGTAACGCATTGTAGTGTAGTGCTTATCGTGCTGCGCTATGAACCCGGCGACCCGAGTTCGATTCCCGCTCACGGCCACCACCGGTGACGATTATTTCAACCGGTCCTGGGCCTCTCCTAGATCGATTCAGTCTCAAACAAGTAACTGGTGTGGTGTGTGAACATCCCCACTGGGGAGACAAAGGCGGCCGGGCGTGGTGAATCCAAGTCCCGGGCGAAACCAGGTAGTAAAGTTAGTCATCATATAAACTAAACCATGTTTATGTTACCAGCTGTTAGGCCCCACTGAGCTACTGTGTACCTCTTTGTTCAGACGCGACCTTCTGGCCATCACAAATTATATCAGCTCGACCAAGTGGCTGATTTCATCATCGTAGAGACCCACAGATACTACAGAGACCCACAGAGACTCACATAGATCTATAGACTCACAGAGACCCATGAATATAGAGAGAGACCCATAGAGATACAGAGACCCAACGAGACACATACAGACCCAAAAGAGACCCACTCTCATAGAGACCCACAGAGTTCCACAGTGACTCACATATACTCACATAGATCTATAGACTCACATAGACCCATAGATATAGAAAGATACCCATAGAGATACAGAGACCCAACGAGACACATACAGACCCAATAGAGGCCTACTCTCATAGAGACCCACAGAGTACCACAGAGATCTACAGAGTCACACAGAGTCCCACAGTGACTCACATATACTCACATAGATCTTTAGACTCACAGAGACCAATAGTTATAGAAAGATACCCATAGAGATACAGAGACCCAACGAGACACATACAGACCCAATATAGACCCACTCTCATAGAGACCCATACCAAAACTAAACAAGTTTAATTTGACCAGGTAAAGCCGCGCTGGGCTGCGTAGCTTCTTTTTTGCAGAAGCGACCTCCTGGCTATCACCAATGATAGCAGCTTATCCAAGTGGCTTATATCATCATCATCATCATCACAAGGGAACGTAGAGCAGAAGCCAAATACTCTAAACGCATAGAGATACACAGAGAGCCATAGAGATACATAGAGACCCATATTCTCATAGAGATCCATACTCATAGAGACCCATACAGACGCAACGACACCCAAAGGGACCAATAGAGACCCCCACACTCATAGAGACTCACAGAGACCCACAGATATCCATACTCATTGATACCCATACTCATAGAGACCTATACTCGTAGAGAACCATACTCATAGAGACCCATAGAGACCCACACAAACCCAAAGGGAATACTAGAGACCCACGCGCATAGAGACTCACAGAGACCCACAGATATCCATACACATAGAGACCCATACTACAACTAAGCTGTGTTTATATCACCAGGTAAGGCCCCACTGAGGAGCTATTTTTGCAGAAGCCACCTGGCACATCACAACTTGATAGCAGCTCCACCACGTGGCTGATATCAGCATCACGTGGACACTGATAGCAGCAGCCAGACACTCTAAACGCGTGTTGTCGATTCGAAATTTGGAGGGAAAACTGGATGACCTGGCAGATACATCCACGCGACCACGGGGAGAGAAAGAAAGACACGCAAACTCCAAATGTACAACATTTGCCAGTGTCGGGTTCGAAACCACGACCTCCTGTATACCAGGCGAGGTAGTTAACATCTATCCACCGTGGAGTCAGGGTCTGGATCGAACCCATTACCTCCTGTACACCAGGTGTGATAGTTAACATATCCTAGCCACCATGCGCATCAGGATCGGGATCGAACCCACGACGTCCCGTACACCACACGTGGTAATATCTCATAGCGACCGTGGGTGTCAGGATCCGAATCAAAATCACGACCTCCTGTATACCTGGCGAGGTAGTTAACATCTCCTATCCACCGTGGTGCCAAAGTCTGGATCGAACCCACGACCTCCTGCTTACCGGGCGAGGTAGTTAACATCTCCGAACCATACATGTAAGCACAGTTTGATTGTTAGTCACAGGGACAAGCCACGCCATTGTGCAGTGTTGCCAATATGTCATCGTGGCCAAAGGCGCTTATTCTACCATCGCACCTCGACAAAGCTATCCTGGCATCTGTCAGTTTAATGTTTATTGCCCTTCCCCCGACACCTCCGATTAGCGCTGTTGGCTACGTGCGGTGGTGCGAAAGAAGTCCAACATACACACACTACACTAAATACTACTATATGCAACACTATACAATACACTACTATACACTACTGTACACTACACTATACGCTGCACTATACACTGCATTATGCACCACACTATACGCTACATTATAAGCTACACTATTCACTACACTATACACTACACGACTATCCACTACAGCATGCACTACACTACTATGCACTGCACTATACACTGCACTATACACTACACTATACAGAACACTATACACTACTATACACTACACTATACACTACAATACACCACACTCCTGGAATACAGGGCGTCGTTAGTTCGATTCAGACCCTGACGCCAGAGTTGGTAGGATATCTTAACTACTTCTCTTTGTGTAGAGTAGGTTGTGGGTTCGATTCTCACCCTGATGCCACAGTGGCTAGGAGATTTTAACTACATCACCTGGTATACAGGAGGTCTTGGGTTCAATCTCGACCCGAATACCCAAGGTAACTAGGATATGTTAATTACCTCGCCTGGTATACAGGAGGTCATGGGCTCTGCTGTATATTTGAAGTCTGTGTGTCTCTTTATCTCCCCGTGGTGGTCGCTTGGATTTTTTTCCAGGTCCTGTTTTTTCCCCCTCTACATTTATATGCAACGTCTCACGTTTAGATAATATTTAAATATCCACATGATGATGATGATATCAGCCACTTGTTGAAGCTGTTATCATTTGTGATGGCCAGAGGTCGCTTCTGAAAAAAAGCCTTACCTAGTAATAAAAAAAAATTGGTAGGGGTCTCGATCAGTATAGGCCTCTATGGGTCTATGTAGATATCTGCGAATATGAGTCGCTGTGGATCTCTAAGGGTGTCCGTGGATCTATTTGGGTCCCTGGGTCTCTGTGGGTCTCTATGGGTCTCTGTGAGTCTGTAGAAAGATGCGTTGATTGAATCAGCCGCTCTGTTGAGCTGCTATCATTTGTAATAGTCAGGCCACCACGTCTGGAACAAACAAAAAACAGCTACATAACTCAGTTGGGAGGCCCTACCTGCTGAAATGAAAAAAGAAAAAAAGTCTATTAGTTCTGGTCTGTGTACGTACACAGGTGTAGCGACACCTCGACCAAAGTTTGAGGGCTGAACAACCAATCGTTTTTAAATCGCAAAGGCTGCGATTTTTTGCGATTTGAAAAGTCCTATTACTTTCTTGTTATAATTATTTCATTTTTTATTATTATAACTTTTTTTTTACTTAACAATTTTTCTATGTTTGGTTGTTCTATTTCAATTAAAACATTTAAATAAATACGTGTTGGAAGCAATTCATATATTTTAAGTTATTATCCTTGCATTAGAATATATAGAGCAGTTCATATTTTGATGGTATCATGTGGTAATGCTCCATCACATGTTTTAAATCTATTACAAAGTGAATATTGAACTGAAGCTTGACTTAAAAAAATTGTAATCGTAAATTAAATCGTAATCGCAATATCTGTCAGAAAAATCGCAATGAGATATTTTCCACAAATCGTTCAGCCCTACAGAGTACACGTGGGCTCGTTTTGCACAGCGTGCACACTGAACATTGCAGCTTAATACGAAGTGTCCATTTGAACTGCAGCTGCACAGCTCACTTGTGATTTTGTAAACAGCTGTATTCATTATGATCTACGATGTATGTAACGTGTGTGTGTTCATACGTCGAAATTCTTTCGGCACTGTACGTAGCCAACGGTAGCTAATTGGCGGTGTGGGGGGGGGGGGGTGAGGGAGATATGTGAGTCTGTTGGTCTCCATGTGAGTCTGTGGGACTCTGTGTGAGCCCATGGATCTCCATACGAGTTTAAAATTCAACAGCGTGTGGTGCGGGACCTAGTTTGCATGTGTAGTGACACAGTGCCGACTGCTGTGCAGCAGCGGCAACTGCGATGGACAGTTAGCGCACACGCCGCCGTCGAGCCCATACAGGGCTGTGTGCCAGCAGGGCAGAAGAACTGGGGCAAGGGTCACGGAAGAAGTCATCGGGAAGCCCCCTGGAACCCGCTAGTGGGTAGGCATGGCCAGGGCAGAGCCAGTCCGTGCAGAAGGAGAATAAAAGCAGCGGAGAGTGGGAGATCCGGGCTGCCGGTTCTGGGAGTGGACTCGTCTCGCCGTTGTTGTCGTCTTCGCCGCCTTCGTTGCTGGTGCCTTCACTTAATAATTGCATGGCCGGAGAGTTGTCGACTGTCTCAGTCGACGCCGTTGGCGTAACGCGAGTTTGGGTTGAGTCTAGGCCGGGCTGTACGACATCAAGAAGGAACGAGGACAAACCTGTTGAACCTCAAGAGTCTTAATAAAGAAGGTGCCTTCTGAAACAACCTCGTCTCCGACTTGTGCTACAACTACACATGGAAGATGTCCCTGGCTTTGTAGGACGAGCGTGATGTGGAGATGCAATTGGATGCAATTGCAGGCACGCGCTGGGGATTTTACTCTTAACCGGGGAGGGTGGATGGGTGGGTGAGTGAGACAGCCTTGGTGCGCATTAAGACGCCCAATGGATTAGGCTAACCACGGGAGGAGATCTATAATTACATCGCCGATTAAAAGCCCACCATGGCCACACCACCACCACCAGCTGTTAAAGGGTCCAGGACAGCGTGGCCTGCGTGACCTTCCGGATGCTTAAATCCCGCCATCGCTTGTGCAGATGTGTTCCAACTGCAGCTAAGGCGATCGGAAGAATTGTTGAGTCTATGGTACAGTGTTGATTCTATGGTGCAGTGTTTAGTCTATGGGCAGTGTTGAGTGTATGGGGCAGTGTTGTCTATAGTGCAGTATTGAGTCTATGGTACAGTGTTGAGTCCATGGGCAGTGTTGAGTCTATGGTGCAGTATCGAATCTATGGTGCAGTGTTGAGTCTATGGTGCAGTGGTGAGTCTATGGTGCAGTTTTCAGTCTATGGGCATTGTTGAGTTTATGGGGAGAGGTTAGTTATATATCTTTTAAAAGAGCATTAAAAAGCATGATGATGATAATGTCTATATGACTCCCACCACCATCCAGCTCAGGATAATTCCCTCATGAAACACTATACCATAGGGCCCGTTGCATCTTTCACCAGCATCACCTAGCCAGTGAGCTGGAGCACGTACACCAAGCCCTCAAGATGAACGAATATTCCGGCCGTACAATCCGTAAAGCTGTCTCCACAGCCATGAGGAGACAACCATCTTAGGATCTAAACAATACCATCACTTTACCATACATAGCAGGGGTTACCAAAAAGATTTCCAAAATCTTAAACATAAGATCCAGGTTTGTTTCAACACAGCACACAAAATCCGTGATTGATCCCATCTGTAAAGGATGTGATTCCTGATATGCAATACCCGGCTGTCGACAAACTGAGTTATAGCTGCGGCAGCAGTTACTGTATATTGGAGAAATGAAACGACATGTCTCGGACTGCGTTCGTGAACACAATGCAGATCTGCAACATGGTAGGACCAATACCTCTGCCGTTGATGATCATTGTTTTAACGCAGTGGGCTCACACGAAATTTACTTTTCCAAGACGAAGGTACTCTGCATTCCCACCGGCTATTATCAGAGATTTGTTCATGAAGCCATCCAGATATATAAACACAGACACAACTTCAACCTAGACGATGGGTACAAACTGAGCAATCATTGGAAGGACGTTATTAACCTGGTAAAGTCTTAACTGACTGATGTTTCCATCCTACCTGCCTATGTCAGCTGTTATTGCTGACTCTGTGTGTCTTTCTCTCTGTGTCTCTCTGTGTGCATCTCTCTCCGATCTCTCCTCCAGTGACCTGGGTGCTGCCGGGGGGTCCACTTTCTGCCCCGCCTCCTCCCTCCCCCCCCCACTTCTCTCTCCCCCCCCGACTGCCGAGGCCTATATAACCTCGTGCCATGGCAGATCTCTCGCCTACTTCAGCAGTTTTTTTCTTGCTTTGGTTGTCCCAACTGATGACGGTTGCTTGTGTTGCGATCGAAACGTCGTGATCTATTGTTTTCTACCTACGTGACTTTACCGAAGTAATCAAAGAGTATGGATTCCTGCAGTAACGAAAGCTTCAAATCAAGATTCATGATAATGAAGTTTTTTATTTTTCTGTTTTTTACCCTCCAGGATTCCCTTCGCATCTTCCCGAGGCAGAGGTCATGGGTCCTGGCGAGAACCTGGAGCTCAGCGATGACACAGCTGAGGTACGTATGCATGTGTGTATTGCATAGTATAGTGTATCGTGTTGTGTATTATAGTGTAGTGTATAATAGTGTAGCGTATAGTCGCGAATTGTATAGTAGTGTAGTGTATAGCGTAGTATATATTAGTGTAGAGTGTAGTGTATAGTAGTGCAGTGTACAGTAGTGTAGTCTATAGTTTAGTGTATAGTAGTGTAATGTATAGTGTAGTGTACAGGTGTGTAGTGTAGATTATAATGTATAGTAGTCCAGTGTATAATACTGTAGTGTATAGTAGTGCGTAGTGTAGTGTACAATATAGTGTATAGCAGTATATTGCATATTAGCATAGTTTATAACTATATATTATTGTAGTGTATAGCAGTGAAGTGTGTATTGCAGTGTAGTGTATAATGTAGTGTATATAGTAGTGTATCGAAGTTTATATAGTAGTGTATAGTAGTGTATATAGTAGTGTATATATTAGTGTATAGTTTAGCGTATAGTAGTGTAGTGTTTATCAGTGTAGTATGCATTGCAGTGTTGTGTATAGTCTAGTATAGTGTAGTGTAAGTGTAGTGTATAATGTATTGCATAGTGGTGTAGTGTATAGTCGTGTATAGTATCGTGTATAATAGTGTATAGTGTCGTGTATATAGTAGTGTAAAGTAGTGTAGTGTATATTCGTGAATAGTGGAACCTCTCTGAATGACCAATCCTGTTAACGACGTATTGCTTAACGATGGGCCTTCATAGAGCCAAATGTGTAGTGTGTAGTGCATAGTGTAGTGCATTGTCTAGTACAGGGTGTTTGAAAAAGATGGATCCGATTTGAAATCGCAATATCTCTGCAACCACGAACCGCCCATGAATGAAACTCTTACCACTTGAAAGGGCGGGGCATAGAGTTTCAAAGGAGTACTGCATTATGCCTCTCCCAGCGCACAAACAGCCCCTCGCCTCAGTCATTTGCCAGACGATGACCCCGCAATGCAAGGCGTTTAACGTTCTGCAGTTCAGCAAGACTAAATCCGGAATTGCGGTGCAGCGTGCGTTTTAACAGCGTTTTGGCATTGATCCGCCAATGTCAAAGAGCATTCATCGTTGGTACTGACAATTTGAGGAAACAGGCTGTTTATGTAAGGGGAAGAGCACAGGGCGACCACACACCTCAGACGAAAATGTGAGAAGAGAGGCGTTTGGGACAAATTCTATTATCGTCTCAATGTTGTCCATACAGAGGGTGGAGGGCACATAGAGCATTTATAAAATGGTTAGTAAAACTTAATTACTCATTAAACCGTTTGTAACTTTTTGTGTAATTGTAACATGTTGCCATCGTGAAATATACTGCTTTGAAATTGGGTCCATCTCTTGAAAACACCCTGTACAGTGTAGTGTATAGTGGTGTAGTGTATAGTGTAGTGTATAGTAGTGTAGTGTATAGTATAATGTATAGTCACGTAGTGCTTCCATAGAGCCCAATGTGTTTGCTTAACGACCATTCCCTCTTTACGGACTGGCTGGTGCAGGTACGAGTAAATATTAATTGATGCATTTATTAGCCATGTTTTTTTATATGATGTGTTTACAATGTTAGTATTATATGTATGTATTGATATCCATTGTTTAAATATTATAGCGTACGTTATTTGGGTGAAACGGGGGTAATTTTGATACGATCGGAACGAATTAAGCTTAACGACCAAATCACTTCAGGACCGGTTTAGTGGAACCAGTAACCGTGGTTAAGAGTTCAGTTCAGTTAATTTTCAGTTCAGGTAATTTATTAGGTATAGCCCTGTGAGCCATTCGGCTCTTGAATCGGGTGCAACCGCAGAGGAGGAGGTACTCCCGTCTATATATATATCTGTTCAATGCCATGCTGATCATGCTTTGATGTTCGCATTGCATTTGTTCTGATCGCCTCTTGGCGTTATTCTGAGGTCTAGCATCGATCGTGAGACCACGCCATTAAGGAAGCTCCTGTTGCTCTGGTGTAGGCAAATCAGTTCCAAGGGCAATAGATTACACTGGTCAAAAAAAAATAATTATGGCCTGGACTTTTGCAGCTGTTTTAGACTAATTTCAGGGTGCTGGTTCCAAATCTGATCTCAGATTTGCTCTATCACATCTCATTTTATGCTATCGGCATACCCCATTTTCATTGATTTTATGATTGCAAGTTGTTGCGAGTCAGTGACTGCTTTAGTGTTAAAATATGGTGCTGTATTTTTAGGATAGTGTGTTTATAATAAAATTTTATGTAGATATCCACATTTATTTAATATTTTTCTTCTGCAGTTTTTATTGAAAATGCAATATTTGATATCTCAAAAACCTGATGTGATAGACAAAAACGGATACCAAATTTGGAATCAGCACCCAAAAATTACCTTAAAAGCGTTGGAATACCTTATGCCAGAAAAAAGTGTGTTGACCAGTGTTTTTATTGGAGCATGTTTGTTAGTATTTTCTACCACGAGCAACCATATGTGGTTAATGCAAACTTTGTGTTTGGTTTCTCTTCAATGTTTGTACAATGTAATCTACCTAGCCTGGTATGTAGGAGGTCGTGGGTTCGAATCCGACCTTGACACCAAAGTGTGATAGATGTTAACTACTTTGCCTGGTATACAAGAGGTTGTATATTCGACCGCGACCCTGATGCCACAGTGCGCTTGCGGATGTTAATTACCTTGCCTGGTATACAGGAGGTGGAGGGTTCGATCCTGACCCTGACGCCATGATACACTATGAGACCTCCTTTACCAGTGGCAAAATAAAGTAATAGCTTTTTACCCTTTCAACTGGTACAAAAACTGACACCTTTATACAATGGATCATGTTTGCAATAACCACAACACAAGCAGTCAAAATGCAAACAAAAAGAAACAACTCTGATAATGATTTGCACTGTCCGGTCCAACACCAATGGAGACTATACTCTAAGAAAAGCTGTCTCGGGTGTGGACCAATCAACTTCAAGGCCAGTGCAAATCATTATCAGAGTTGTTTATTTTTGTTTTCATTTTGACTGCTTGTGTTGTGGTTATTGCAAACATGATCCCTTGTATGAAGGTGTTAGTTTTGTACCAGTTGAAAGGGTAAAAACCTATTACTATATGTGCTCGCAGATGTTAACTACCTCACCTGGTACTCAGGAGGTCGTGGGTTCGATCCTGATCCTGATCCCAACGTCTCCCTCTCTCTCTCCCTGGTTGTCACTATGTGTATTTTTCTCTGGAGTTCTCCGATAATTTCCTCCCTTCGTCATTGAGAATCAACGTCACAATGCATCTATAGAAGTATTTGGTTGCCGCTTAACATTTACACGTGACGATGATGACGACGATGACGATAATTAGGATGATGAAACTTCGTTGAGCTGCGACTCATGTGTGATGGCCCAGGTTGGCCTCTGAAGAAAGGGCTACAGGGCAGCTCAGTGGTGGCATTACACCTGGCGATGTATATCTGTTTTCGCTGTGTGTGCTGTGCAGTTTATCAACGCCATTCCTGACGCGGACGAAGGAGTTGGTGATGGCTCTTCCTCGGTGTCTGCTGACACTCTGGGCTATGTCGATGCTCCGGATAAAGAAGGTCAGCGGGTGGAGGAGGAATGGGAGGAGGAGTGGGAGCCAACACAGCCACAATCGCCGCCATCGCCATTATTAGCGACCATTCCTAACCTCACCACCTTCATCACCACCATCACCACCTTCACCACCTGCATCTCCGTTGTTACCACCTTCATCACCACCTTCTTCACCACCTTCATTACCACCTTCTTCATTACCACCATCACCAACATAATCACCATCACCATCACCACCATCACCACCTTCACAATCACCTTCATCACCATTTCCACCATCACCACGATCATGACAATCTTCAACACCATCATGAGCATCGCCACCATCACCACCTGCATCTCCGTGGTCACCACCATCACCACCATCATAGAGGTTGTGTTTGGGTCCGATCGTGTGAATGTAAATGTTTTGATAAACCTGCCACCACCAGCTGATACAGACAATTTGTAAGGTTTGTCAAAAAAACATGGCAAAGAGTTTACTCCCCAACACACAACCGGTTAGTGTTGAACTTGTAACGAATTGGCCCGTTTCGTTTACATAACAAGCCTCGCCAATTTGCACGCGTGAACTCCTCACACAATCCAGCCTGGTTAAACCCAGGATGCATCATAGGTAGGCCAGCCTAAATGTTTTTAACCAGCGAAGATGTTCCATTATGGGAGGTCCACGTTTCGCAAGCATGGAGAAGGAAGGGCAATCTTGTTTGGACTATTAAAACCTGCCCTGTGGCCCAACAGTTGTGATGATGTCATCTAGGGCAGTCTGCACACAGATGCCATCCTCCCTCAGGAATTCGCTTGGGATATAATCTCTGCCTGGCGCTTTTCTTTTTCTCAGTCTCCGGACCGCCCATCCCACTTCCTCCACAGATGGCACCTCAGCCAACCACTCAGAAGGGGTGGTTACTCCTGCCAATATTTGAGGCACCGCAGCCTTAGCAGGTCATTCCCACCTTGCCCCACGATGTTGTCTAGGCTGCGGGAATTTCCTTTCGTCCAAGACCTCACAGAATGTATCTGCAAACCTGAAGACCTCTTTCAGGGGTTGGAGATTGGAACACCATTCTCTCCCTTAAGGATGGTGATAGGTGAGGCGCAGCAAGTTACTTTTTTGATGGTGTTCAAGAGTGATTTGTGATTGCGGTCTACCGAGACAGATTCCATCTCCTCAGCAACCCGCGATCACCACCCATCCTTGCCCGGCTCTTCGAATCTTCGAGCGAAGCTGTAGTAAGCCTACTCATTCTCTGATGTTGGATGTTGTGGAAGGTGAGAGTGGGCCTAGCATTTTCTCTCCGCCAGATGGAACACCTCCTTCAGCCACGGTCTCTGGGCAGGTCTGAACCGCATGCCCAATGCTGCTGTTGCAGCGGCATGAGCCACAGACCTGAACCTCACCTATTTCCCCTTGACATCAAGAGGAGTAGGGGACGATCCTAACCCCAGCCGCAAGCGATAGTTAAATTCTCGCTTACAACTTTCATCAGCTAGCTGAGACCGGAAAAGATTTGAATGGGGTCCTAAGTGTACACCCACCACCGGAGTGGAAGAATGGCAGGCGCATCTTACAGATGAGAAGCCAATGGTCAGTGGGCAGATCAGTTCAACGGTAGGTCCTAGTGTCAAGGGCATGGGCCCGTATCCGCTGTTCCATCACTCTGTAGTCCAGAATATGTTTTTGCTTGGACCTGGCATGTATCCATGATGTTGTGTAGATGCACCGATGCTGGAACAGCATGTTGGTAATTACAAGCCCACAGGCTGCACAGAAGTCTAGAAGCCTCCTACCATTGTTATTGAGCTGATCTGGCCAATGCCTTCCGATCACTCCAATCCCGGTGTTTGTATTCGGACCCACTCGGGCATAACGTCACCCCACAGGATGACTCCATCTCGAAGGGCCACTTTAGCCCACACCTGTGATAGGAGGTCATAAAAGACATCTGACTCATCGACATTGTCTGTATCCCTCCACTGATGTTCATCTTCGGTGGGGGCATAAGAAACCACGACCACCACTTCTTGCCTCTTATTGATGGGAAGGTGAGCCCACAGTACCCTGGGGCTTACAGCTTCCCACACCTCACCACCATGCTCCCACACCCCCTTAATTATTTTGTTTAGAAGAAGAGCCATTTCCTTGTGGTTTGGCAGTCTCCTGGCTCCGACAAAATGAGGTTTGTCCAGGAGACGTCATAAACGCCTGTCCCCCCGGGGCCTCCGGCACAAGGTTAGTTGGATGTTTTTCAACACGTGTTTTCAAGGTAGTTAAATTAAAGGTGGAGGGGTTACCAGCCCCTCAAACCAGTCACTACCATCACCCCATCACGACCACCACCATCACTACCACGACCATTACCACCATCACCACCATCACCACCACCATCACCACCACCATCATCATGACCACTACCACCATCACCACCATCATCACCACCACCATCACCACCATCACCACCTGTACCTCCGTTGCCACCGCTGCCACCGCCGCCTCTTCCTCTTGTCCTCACAGACAGACACATAGCCCCCGGCACAATGGAGACAGAGGCAGAGACCACAGGGGGACACGGAGACACGGAGATGCTGGGACACGGAGACACGGAGATGCTGGGACACGGGGACACGGAGACGCTGGGACACGGGGACATGGAGACACTGGGACACGGAGACACGGAGACGCTGGGACACGGAGACACGGAGATTCTGGGACACGGAGACACGGAGATACTGGGACACGGAGACACAGAGATGCCCTCACTCATCTCGTCCGGGGAGTCGCTCGCCAACCTCCTGCCCACCGAGGAGCAAGCGGGGGAGGAGGAGGAGGTGAAGACGACGGAGGAGGAGGAGGTGAAGGTGACGGAGGAGGAAGTGACGATGACGGAGGAGGTGAAGACGACGGAGGAGGAAGTGAAGGCGATGGAGGAGGAGGTGAAGGCGATGGAGGAGGAAGTGAAGGCGACGGAGGAGGAGGTGAAGGCGAAGGAGGAGGAGGTGAAGGCGACGGAGGAGGAGGTGGTGAAGACGACGGAGGAGGAAGTGAAGGCGACGGAGGAGGAGGTGAAGACGACGGAGGAGGAAGTGAAGGCGACGGAGGAGGAAGTGAAGGCGATGGAGGAGGAGCGGGGGAGGGGGCGCCACGTGGTGCCGTTCAGCGTGAGGTTCAACAATCTCGACTTCTCGGAGGAGGAGCTGCGCGACGAGCAGTCGGCGCGCCACCAGGCGCTGTCGCACACCTTGCGTCTACAGGTTCGGCGGGGTGTGGGGGGTGTGAGGAGTGTGGGGGGTGTGAGGAGTGTGGGAGGGTGTGAAGGGG
>JAAXLI020001215.1:599438-614047 GCA_014621495.2 Entosphenus tridentatus | reverse complement strand
CAGCAGTCAACCCATGACACCTGCTGGGTCTGTCCCGTGACCTCCTGCACCTAGCCTGGCACAGCAGTCAACCCATGGCAGCTGCTGGGTCTGGCCCAAGACCTGCACCTAGCCTGGCACAGCAGTTAACCAATGACAGCTGCTGGGTCTGTCCCGTGACCTCCTGCACCTAGCCTGGCCCAGCAGTCAACCCATGGCACCTGCTGAGTCTGTCCCGTGACCTCCTGCACCTAGCCTGGCACAGCAGTCAACTCAGGGCACCTGTGCAGCATTACGGACTAGGGTATGACCCGGGTTCGATTCCCACTTGCGGCCAACACCACAAAACGCACAGTGATAGGCGATTACCTGATCCGGTCCCTGTGCCTCAACTCTAGATCGACTCAGCCTAAAATGAGTAACATCAGGGCGTTGCAGTGAATATCGCCACAGGAGAGACAAAGGCGGCCGGCGTGGTGCTGGCCACCCACTCCCCTGCGTGTCACAGTGCCGGCCTTCATAGGTGCTGCTACTCGCTACTACTAAGAGCACTTGCCCCTGCAGTTTGTTAGAGGCTGCCCGGGGGATCTTTATATTTGTTTGAGTGTGTGGGTGAGCGGGTGAGTGAGTGGGTGAGTGAGTGAGTGGGTGAGTGTGTAGGGGAGTCAGTGAGTGAGTGGGCGAGTGGGTGGGTGAGTGTGAGTGGGTGGGTGAGTGAGTGAGTGGGTGGGTGAGTGAGTGAGTGGGTGTGTGATTGAGTGAGTGGGTGAGTGTGGAGGGCAGTGAATGAGTGGATGAGTGGGTGGGTGAGTGAGTGGGGGTGTGGGTGACTGAGTGAGTGGGTGTGTGGTGTGTGAGTGAGTGAGTAAGTGAGTGGGTGAGTGAGTGGGTGAGATGGGTGGGTGAGTGGGTGGGTGGATGACTAATTGTGTGAGTGAGTGGGTGAGTGTGTAGGGCAGTGAGTAAGTGGGTGGGTGTGTGGGTGATTGAGTGAGTGGGGGTGTGGGCAAGTGCGTGGGTGGGTGTGTGGGTGATTGAGTGAGTGAGTGGGGGTGAGGGTGAGTGAGTAAGTGGGTGGGTGAGTGAGTGAGTGGGTGTGTGAGTGAGTGAGTGGGGGTGTGGGTGAGTGAGTGAGTGGGGGCGTGGGTGAGTGAATGAGTGAGTGTGTGGGAAGACAATGGTGGCTGGGCATGGTGCTGACCACCCACCCCCTCTTGTGCCAAAGTTGTGGCCTTAACAGACCCTGCTGGTGGTGCTGCAAGTCGTTAATTACTAACAGCGCTTGCCGCTACAGCCGGCCAGAGGCTATACGTGGGGATCTAAGTTTCTATAATCTTCGAGATCCTTGGGTATCTGTCTGTGTATGGGCTGCCATTTTGGCTAGATGTGAACGACCTCGCCTGGTGCACAGGTGGTCGTAGGTTCGATCACGACCCTGACACCTGCTGTATGTTTGGAGTCTGCGTCTCTCTCTCTCTCCCCCCCCCCCCATGGTAGTGGCAGTATTTTGCGACTGCTATAAATGGTTCTCTACGAGTATAGGTCTCTATGAGTATGGGTCTCTATGAGTATGAATCTATGTGGGTCTCTGTGAGTCTCTATGAGGGCGGGGGTCTCTATTGGTTCCTTTGGGTGTCGTTGGGTCTGTATGGGTCTCTATGAGTATGGATCTCTATGAGTATGGGTCCCTATGTAACTCTATGGGTCTCTGTGTATCTCTATGCGTTTAGAGTATTTAGCTTCTGCTCTACGTTCCCTTGTGACGATGATATAAGCCACTTGGGTGAGCTGCCATTATTGGTGATAGCCAGGAGGTCGCTTCTACAAAGAAAAAAGAAGATACGCAGCCGAGCGCGGCTTTTCCTAGTCAAATTTAATTGGTTTGGTTTTGGTATGGGTCTCTATGAGAGTGGGTCTCGTTGGGTCTGTATGTGTCTCGTTGGGTCTTTGTGTATCTCTATATATGGGTCTATGTGAGTCTATAGATCTACATGAGTCTCTGTGAGTCTCTGTGAGTCTCTGTGGGTCTCTATGATGAAGATGATATCAGTCACGTGGTTGAGTTACTATCATGTCCGCTTCTGCAAACAGAGCTGCATAGCTCAGTGGGCCTTAAACCCGGCAACAATAAAATAGTCTTAGTATGGGTTGCCATGGTGGCTAGGAGATGTTAACTACCCTGCCTGGTATAGAAGAGGTTGTTTATAAACCTGCATTAAGAGAATTCGCGAAAAGAATATATACGCGACCACGGGGGGAGAGAGAGAGACATGCAGGCTCCAAGTATACAACAGGGTCGGGATCCAACCCACGACCTCCTGTACACCAGCCGAGGTGGTTAACATCTCCTAGCCCACCATGGGCGACAGGGTCCATGATCAAAATCACGACCTCCTGCATACCAGCCGAGGTGGTTAACATCTCCTAGCCCACCGTGGGTGTTATGGTCGGGATCGAACCCACGATGTCCTTCATACCAGGCGAGGTGGTTATCATCTCCTAGCCCACCATGGGCGTCAGGGTCCATGATCGAACCCACGACTTCCTGCATACCAGGCGAGGTGGTTAACATCTCCTAGCCCACCGTGGGCATCAGGGTTCATGATCGATCCCACGACCTCCTGCATACCAGGCGAGGTGGTTAACATATCCCTAGCCAACGTGGCACGTGCACAGTGACCACATCGGAAAGAGATGCTCAGTCAGCGTAGCTGGGGTGACCTGTGTGAGTCTCTGGCGCTGAAGCATTTGTATTGTTTTAATTTTCACGATGGCCGCGTCGTTCTGTCACCAGATGCAAAAGGGGTTCCAGAAAGTGCCGGGATTCAAGGAGCTGAGGGTGACGGGCTTCAGGTACAACATCACCGCCATCGGCATAACCATCAGCATCACTATTAGCATCATCAATATCATCATCAGCATCATCATAATCAGCAGCATCGTCATCATCACTGCCATCGGCATCACCATCAACATCATCAGCATTATCAGCATTATCATCACCACCATCATCAGTATCATCACAATCAGCAGTATCATCAACATCACCACCATCATCAGCATCACCATCATCAGGATCATCATCAGTATCATCACCATCATCAGCATTATAAACATCATCATCAGCAGCAGCATCATAAGCATCATAAGCATCACCATCATCAACCGCATCACCACCATCAGCATCATCAGCATTACCATCATCATCAGCTTCATCATCACCGCCATCAGCATCACTATCATCACGACCATCGGCACCATCATCATGAGTATCTTCATCACCACCATCAGCATTATCAACAACATCATCATCGAATCATCATAAGCATCACCATCATCAACTGCATCACCACCATAAGCATCATCAGCATTAACAACATCATCAGTATCGTCATCACCATCATCAGCATCACCACAATCCGCATAATCAACATCACTACCATCAACATCATGACAATCACCACCATCACCACCATCATCAACTTCACCATCATCGCCATCATCACCACCACCAACATCATCACCATCAGTATCATCAGTACCGTCAGCAACACCACCATCGGCATCATCACCACCATAAGACGAGACTTCATCTCGACATCTAAGACGAGATTTGGTCTAAGACGAGGCTTGGCCTAAGACGAGACATCATCTGGAATTCTAAGATGAGACTTGGTCTAAGACGAGGCTTGGTCTAAGAGGAGACACGTTCTAAGACGAGACTTAATCTCGACTTCTAAGATGAGACAACATCTTGACATCTAAGATGAGACTTGGTCTAAGACGAGGCTTGGTTTAAGACGAGAAGCGTTCTAAGAAAAGACTTTGTATCGACGTCTAAGACGAGACTTCGTCTCGACTTCTAAGACGATACTTGGTCTAAGACGAGACTTCAACGAGACTTCTAAGACGAGATTTGGAAGGTTTTTTTTTCACCGCGCAGTCGGAATGTGAGCACCACACACAGCCACCTTTGTATTCCCGCTGGCGATGTTTGAGGCTGAGTCGACCTAGGGGAGCCCCAGGGACCGCTTTAAATAACCTTGACTGGTTTGGCCGTGAGCTGGAATCGAACGCGGGTCTCAAGGTTCACGGCTCGGCGCGCCAACCACTAAATTACCGCTCCCCTACACAAAACACAGCATACGCATACTCACACACAAAGACAAAGATCCCCCGTATAGCCTTAACAGCCTGTAGGAGCAAGTGCTGTTAACGAGCATCTATGAAGCCCGGAACCGTTCACGGGGGGGTGTGGGCGGCCAGCACCACGCCCGACCACCTTTGTCTCCCCAGTGGCGATGTTTACACATCGCACCAGGTACTCATTTCAGGCTGAGTTGACCTAGGGGAGCCCCGGGAACTGGTTCAGATAATCGTCACTGGGTGTTGGCCGTGAGCGGGAATCGAACTTGGGTCGCCATGCTCATAGCACAGCGCGCTAACGGCTACACTACCGCTCCCCACTCACACACACACAGACAGCAGCTGGGTAGTCGTGCTGATAACGCCGCGGTAGTAATGGTGATACCGATCTCTGTTCCACAGGAAGAGGAAGCGACCCACGGGGTGAGTGAGACGCAAGACTCAGTCACAATACCGGCACCACGACGAACAGGAATACAAGCTAAACCACTAGCTACAGTGAGGGAAAAAAGTATTTGATCCCCTGCTGATTTTGTAAGTTTGCCCACTGACAAAGAAATGATCAGTCTATAATTGTAATGGTAGGTTTATTTGAACAGTGAGAGACAGAATGACAACAACAAAATCCAGAAAACGCATGTAAAAAGTTTTATAAATTGATTTGCATTTTAATGAGGGAAATAAGTATTTGACCCCTCTGCAAAACATGACTTAGTATTTGGTGGCAAAACCCTTGTTGGCAATCACAGAGGTCAGACGTTTCTTGTAGTTGGCCACCAGGTTTGCACATATCTCAGGAGGGATTTTGTCCCACTCCTCTTTGCAGATCTTCTCCAAGTCATTAAGGTTTCGAGGCTGACGTTTGGCAACTCGAACCTTCAGCTCCCTCCACATATTTTCTATGGGATTAAGGTCTGGAGACTGGCTAGGCCACTCTAGGACCATAATATTATTCTTCTTGAGCCACTCCTTTGTTGCCTTGGCCGTGTGTTTTGGGTCATTGTCATGCTGGAATACCTATCCACGACCCATTTTCAATGCCCTGGCTGAGGGAAGGAGGTTCTCACCCAAGATTTGACGGTACATGGCCCCGTCCATCGTCCCTTTGATGCGGTGAAGTTGTCCTGTCCCCAAACCATAATGTTTACATCTCCATGTTTGACGGTGGGGATGGTGTTCTTGGGGTTATAGGCAGCATTCCTCCTCCTCCAAACACGGCGAGTTGAGTTTATGCCAAAGAGCTCCATTTTGGTCTCAACTGACCACAACACTTTCACCCAGTTGTCCTCTGAATCATTCAGATGTTCATTGGCAAACTTCAGACGGACATGTATATGTGCTTTCTTGAGCAGGAGGACCTTACGGGCACTGCAGGATTTCAGTCCATTACGGCGTAGTGTGTTACCAAGTGTTTTCTTGGTGACTATGGTCCCAGCTGCCTTGAGATCATTGACAAGATCCTCCTGTGTAGTTCTGGGCTGATTCTTCACCGTTCTCATGATCATTGCAACTCCACGAGGTGAGATCTTGCATGGAGCCCCAGGCTGAGGGAGATTGACAGTTCTTTTGTGTTTCTTCCATTTGCAAATAACCGCACCAACTGTTGTCACCTTCTCACCCAGCTGCTTGGCGATGGTCTTGTATCCCATTCCAGCCTTGTGGAGGTCTACAATCATGTCCCTGACATTCTTGGATAACTCTTTGGTCATGGTGGAGAGTTTGGAATCTGATTGATTGATTGCTTCTGTGAACAGGTGTCTTTTATAAAGGAAACAAGCTGAGATTAGGAGCACTCCCTTGAAGAGTGTGCTCCTAATCTCAGCTCGTTACCTGTATAAATGACACCTGGGAGCCAGAAATCTTTCTGATTGAGAGGGGGTGAAATACTTATTTCCCTCATTAAAATGCCAAACAATTTATAGCATTTTTGACATGCGTTTTTCTGGATTTTGTTGTTGTTATTCTGTCTCTCACTGTTCAAATAAAACTATCATTAAAATTATAGACTGATCATTTATGTCAGTGGGCAAACGTACAAAATCAGCAGGGGATAAAATACTTTTTTTCCCTCACTGTAGTTCCACAACTACCTACACCACTAGCTACATAACTAGATACATTAAGATAAATGTTGTTGTGTTTAGTTGTTGTCCTTCCAACCTACGGTAGTTCGACGTAATTTAAACAAACGTACACTACACTATACATTACAATATCCGCAACATACTACATACACCACACTACTATACACTACACTATGCACTACAATACACACTACAATACACACTACATACTACATACACATCACTACTACACACTACACAAAACATTACAATACACGCTGCATACTACATTTTACACTACACTACTATACACTACACTATAGACTACAATAAACAAAACACACTACTCTAAAATACACTACACTATGCACTATACTATTCTACACTGCACTATACACTACAATACACAGTGCATACTACATTGTACACTGCGCTACTATACACTAAACTATACACTACAATATATGCTGCATACAACATTGTACACTATACTACTATATACTACAATATATACTACACGACTATACACTTCAATAAACTATGCATACTATGTTATACACTACACTGCTACAGAATACACTACACTACACTATTACACACTACACCATTATATACTATGCTGCACCCTACACTAGTACACACTACACGATACACTACGCTACTATACACGACACTATATACTACACTACTATCCACTACACTACTATACACTACACTATACACTACTATACACTACACATATAAAAATGAAACCAACCCTCCGCTCTGCCCACCCCACCCTCACCACCCCCACACCCTCACCACCACCCCCCAGGTCTCGGGGCAGCTCGGTGGTGGTCCGCTATGAGGCGGAGTTTGAGGATGGAGTGGCGGGGAGTGATTGGACAGAAGGAGGAGGGCTGCTGCAGGGAAACCTGGTCACTTCAGCCACAGGTGCCTTATTGACTCAGTCACTCGACCAGCTAGCTAGCCAGTCAGTCGGCGAGAAAGTCAGCCAGTCACTCAACCCTTCTGACATTCGCTCAGCCAGTTACTCGTCGAGTAAGTGAGTCAGATTGTCACTCATCCAGTCAGCCAGTATAATAACACTTTCTAACACAATTTTTGTTCCTGGGTAGTAAGTGTAATTTCGTAATTGCGTATGCCTAAAAAGTAGAGAAAATGGCTATTATTCCCCACAAACTTTGTTTTTGTAGCCAGGACAGCGATATTTTTTTATTTACCTATTTTCAATGAGAAAACGGGCAAATTCGTGTATTTTCGTTCACATAAAGACAGAAAAAACCAACATATAAATAAAAGTTAAAGTGTATTAATGCTAAAGTAATACAAAAATGACTAAAAAATTTAGAAGTGAGCAGTTTTTCGAGATTTACGATTATACTGTAAATCACTTTCACGAATCAGCCCCCAAATGTAGTCTCCCATCATGTTCTCGTTATACTGTCCTTGGTAGCGGCGTTCAAAGTCCAGTATATCCTGGTGGAAGCGCTCGCCTTGCTCCTCCGAGTACGCTCCCATGTTCTCCTTGAATTTAACAAGATAAGCATCAGGGATATGGATTTTGAGGGACATCCTATAGCCATAGTTCTTCACCATAGTCTCAACCAGCTCCACGTAGTTTTCGACCGTGTGATTGCCCAGGAAGCCACGAACCACTGCGACAAAGCTGTTCCAAGCCACTTTCTCCTTGCTCGTGAGCTTCCTGGAGAATTCATTGCACTCCAGGATCTTCTTTATCTGTGGTTCTTTGACCTTTGCCTCAGACAGCTTAGGGAAGAGGTATTGAAGGTACTTGAAGGCTGTCGACTACTTATCTACAGCTTTGAGAAATTGGGTCCACCAGTGGCTCCCACTTGACGTTGTTCCTCCCCACAGATAACTCGGTCCGCTGTGGCCAGCCCCGCCTGTGGTAGTGTGCCTTGGTGTCCAGGCTATCCCAAAGGCAAAGATAGCAGTGAAACTTGGTAAAACCACCTTGGAGACCCATAAGGAATGCCACCATTTTGAAGTTTCCGATGACCTCCCAGCCATACTCAAGGCGTCCAACAAGGTCTTGTTGCTATTGTAATCCTCTTTGAGGTGCACCGAGTGAGCAACGGGAGGAGACGGGTACTTTTTACCATTATGGAACGGCACGGCTTTGAGGCTCCTGGATGAGCTGTCGTTAAATAGGCGCCGCTCATTCTGGTTACTGGCGATTCCGATTACTTCGAACAGACTGGTCACATTGTGGCAGAAGCAGAGCCTATCTTGACGGGTGAAGAAGCTGCAAAAAGGTTAGTGACACTTCTTCTGATCTGTGACTTGCACACTTTCATCCAACAATTTCCACTGCTTGAGCCTCGACGTCAAACGCTCGGCATTGGACTTGGTGAGACCAAGATCTCTGATGAAGTCGTAGTGTTATTTTTGGTTGGGATAGTATGGATTTCTCTCCTCAGCTCCACCTCTGAAATTGTCATCTGGATCTGCAACGTCTTTCTTGCTCTCTGACTTGCTGCTCTCTCCGGAGGAGTGGGTACGGAGAGCTCATGGCAGTATGGCACTGGGGCAATGGATGAAGGAAGGTCCGGATACGTGATAGCAGGTGCATTTTTGCCAGGCCGACGTTTGGAAGGGTCCACCATGCAGAAGTAGCAGTTGCTTGAGTGGTCAGTGAGTTCCCGCCAAACTCATGGGATATCGAACGTAATGGCTCTCTTTTCTTCTCTGTACCATCCTACAAAAATAAATGTATTTCACCCATGACTAATGTGTAAGAGATTTTTGCAACATTTTTCATGTATGACATCTTTTTTCAATAACAGTGAAAATTGTAAAACATTTTAAGATGAAAAACTTTTACAATATTTGTTTTTTAAACAAATTTTATTACATAAAATTCCAAGCAACAATTGTCCATATTACCTTCCAGAGGTTTTTTTTGCATTGCTCGCAGATGAAATGAGGTTCCCAGGGTTCGCCTTGGTCCCCGACAGGCATACCGAATATGCCTTGTAGGCCTCGCACATCTTCGCAGATGCTTCCAAAGACTACTTTTTCGCTCTTGTCTTGATAAATTGGCTACAGACATAGCAAAATGCGTCTGCCAATTGCTTGCAGCCTCTTGATGCCATCTCAAAAAAATGCAGATATGTATCCACTTAGGCAACTGGAACTAAACTGAACTAGTGGGCTTAAGGCCCCTGTATTTACACTACTATTTATGTTGCTGGAAAGTTACAGACTGTTCTAGAAGTTACTCCAAGTTTATTCAGCACTAAATCTATCTGGAATCTTCTGAAAAAGAGGTAAATTGCAAACTATCACTGTCTTGGTCAAAAAAGCTAAGTTTGTGGGGAATAATAGCGATTTTCTGTACTTTCGAGGCATACGCAATTAGGAAATAACACTTACCATCCAGAAACAACAACAAAAATTGTTACACAGTGTAATCAATAAGTCAACCAGCCTGTCCCTCAGCTTGTCACTCGACCAGACAACCAATCACTCAAACAGTCAACCAATAAATCAGTCAGCCAGTCACTCAACCAGTCAGCCAGTCACATAAACGGTCAGCCATTAAACCAATCAATCAGGCAGCCAGTCTCTATGAGACAGAGTTGGAGGTTTGGAGTGGCAGGAAATTACGGGCCAGGAAGAGGAGGAATTCTGGTGCAGGGAAACCTGGTTTCCTCAGCCATAGGTGCCTTGTTGACTCAGTCACTCGACCGGTCTGATAGTCAGTCGGTCGGTCAGTCAGTCAGAAAGTCAGCCAGTCACTCAAGCGGTCAGCCAATCGCTCAATGAGTTAGCGACTCAGCTAGCCACTCAATCATTCATCCAGTCACTCAACCAATCAGCCAGTGTAAGAATCAACAACTAAGCCAGCCAGTCACTCAGCTAGTCACTCATCCTCACGTCAGTCAACTCTCGTTGCCTAGCAACTCCCCCACTCAAATCAACTCTCGCTGCCTAGCAACCACTCCACTCGAAACAATTATCACTGCCTTAACAACCCCTTCACTGGATTCAGCTCCCGCCGCCTAGCAACCTCATCAACTGGAATGAGCTCTCTGTCTTTCTATCTCTCTCTGTTTCTGCCTTTCTGTTTCTGTCTCTCTGTCTATGTCTATTTGTTTATGTCTCTCTGTGTCTGCCTCCATGTCTATGTCTCTCTTTGTCTGTCTCTCTGTCTGTCTCTCTGTATATATCTCTCTATTTATTTATATCTGTCTCTGTGTCTCTCTCTGTCTCTCTGTCTCTCGATTTGTCTCTTTGTTTCTGTCTCTCTCTGTCTCTATGTCTCTCTCTCTCTGTCTCTCGTTCTACCCTATGCCTAACGCCATTTGCGGTCCATCTTCCTGCCTAGCAACCCCATCCACTCGAGTCAACAATCGCTGCCTAGCAACCGCTCCACTCGAATAAACTTTTCTTCATCAACACGCGCACATCCATTTGGTAAATTGTTAGCGATTAGCGCTATGCTGCATTACAATCCCAGGCACTCCGAGTTGGTTCCCGTTCATGGCCACCAACACCAGGGACGATTATCTGAACCGGTCCTGGGCCTCCTTTAGGTTGACCCAGCGTCAATTGAGTACCTGGTGCGATGTGTCAACATCGCCACTAGGAAGACAAAGGCGGCCGGATGTGGTGTTAGCCACTCGCCCCCTCGTGTACCACATTGCCGGCCTTAATAGATGCTCGCTAACAGTACTTGCCCCAAACAGTCTGTTAAGGCTCCATGGGGGATCTTTGTCTTCGTTTTTTTGTGTGGGTGGCAGGTGCTGGAGAGACGAACCCCAGACGAGAGTCGAACCGGGACTGGAGGAAGGTAGTGGCCGCGGCACTGAGTGACCGCGCACTTACGGGAGTGGATGCCAACCAAGACCTCCAGGCGGCTGCGCTGCTGCAGCTGAGCGAAGGTGAGAACGTCGGTACAGTACAACGTCTATGGTGCAGTGTTCGGTCTATGGTGGGGTGTTGAATTTATAGTGCAGTGTTGAGACTATTGTGCATTGTTGTGTCTATGGTACAGTGTTAAGTCTACGGTGCAGTGCTGAGTCTATGGTGCAATGGTTAAGTCGATGGAGCAATGTTAAATATATGGTGCAGTGTTAGATCTATTGTGCAGTGTTGAGTCTATGTTGCAGAATCGAGTCTATGGTGCACTGGTGGAGTCTATGGTGCAATGGTTAAGTCGATGGTGCAGTGTTGAGTCTATGGTACAGTGTTAGATTTCTTGTGCAGTGTTGAGTCTATTGTGCAGTGTTGAATGCATGGTGCAGTTTTGAGTCTATGGTGTAGTGTTGAGTCTTCTTCTTATTCTTATCCATCCAGCAAACGCAGAGGGCAGCGGCCTTGAGCCCGGCGAATATTCGGTGGCGGGATTCTCGGATGGTGTGGAAGAAGATGATAGTGGCGGCGGTGGTGGGGTGACGACCGCGACTGAAGCATCTACTGTCCAGACGACTCCGCAGCACGATCAGCAGGAGCATCAACAGGTGGATGTTGAGCAAGAACAGTCAGCGATGGAAGACTCTGTCCAGACGACCGGGACAGCCGCGGAGACAAAGACGGACACGGAGGAGGTGGAGGAGGCCAGCGCCGAGATTGAAACGGGAGATGAATCCGCCACTGACGACGACGTTGTGGTGTTGGAGGCGCACCTGATGCCCTCGTCGCTCGAGGAGGAGACGGCGAACGGGAGGCCTGGAGCTTCTTACCACCACCAAGATGAGCACCAAGACCACCAGCACGACGACCACCTCCACTTCCTTCACAAAGTTCCGCTCGATGGAGACGCCCTCGCCGGAGCAATGGAGGGAGGTCACGACCCCGAGACTGTGATGGCGGCGGTGGACACCATGGTAGTGGCGGCCGTGGCGGAGGTGGTGGTCGACGAGGCAGTGGCAGAGGAGGAGGCGGAGGAGAATCTGGGTGGAGAGTCGAGCGGAGACGAGGTGGTGGTGTCAGTGGGAGGAGGAGAAGGTGGTGGAGGAGGAGGTGGTGGAGACGACGCCGGATATCACCTGGGAACATCGGCGGAAGTTGAGGCAGACGTCGTAGTGGTGGTCGCGACGGACGAGGGCGTGGCCGGAATCCCGGGTGGACACGACGAGGGTGGTGGAGCCACGGAGTTAGAGGGAGATGAGAGCGGAGGCGATGGTGGAGATGGTCACGACGAGGGTGGTGATGAGGGTGGTGGGGGTGGCGAGGGTGGTGGTAATGAGGGTGGCGAGGGTAGCGGTGGCGGCAAAGGTGGCCAGGGCGGCGAGGCCGAGGAGGGTACCCAGGGTGGCAAGGGTGGTGACAATGAAGAGGGTGGAGATGGTGAAGACGTTGGCAAGGGCGGCCAAGGTGGTGAGGTTGGCACGGCGGAGGAAGCGGAGGAGGACGTGGGTGACAAAGGCGTTGAGAGCTCGGATGAAGCCCAGGCAGTGCAGTGGGACGACCGCTGGGCCGGGCCTCCGATGACCTCGCCGGCAGTGGCCGTGTCAGGGTCGCGGGACCTCATCGTCTTCTTCAGCCTCCGCGTCACCAACATGGCCTTCTCGGAGGACCTCTTCAACAAGAGCTCCTCCGAGTACCGAGCCCTCGAGCAGAACTTCCTCGAACTGGTGAGAAGTTGGTGGCTTGTGGGGGGGTGGGGGTAGCCGAGGTAATGGAGGTATTGGAGGATGCGTCTCCGAATAAAGAAGAATAGTATTTTTTCATGGAAGGCTAATGATGGTAGTGATGAATACGAAAAGAAACACCAGAAACTAAACTGAACTATTTTTTATGTTAACAGGTAAGGCCCACTGAGCTGTTCTTTAGCTCGTTTTCAAAAGCTACCTTACCACAAATTATAGCTATCATTTTTTTTTTATAGTTCAACGAAGTGTCTGCTCATCATCACTTGGGCAAAGACTCCAAAGGCGCGTTTCTAAATGTAGAGGGAAAACACCTGAAGAACCCGGGGAAAAAATCCACGTGACCACAGGGAGATAAAATCTCCTAGCCGCCGTGATACGCCAGATATTGACTAAGACAGAGACTGATACTCTCCCCACGAAGAGAAATCGAATTCGAGACCCACAGGCTCACATTGAGACCCACACAATATTCTCTGGATTATATAGACTCCGTGAGAAGTAACATTAACCTAAAGGTGGTGGATGGAATCAATAAAGTCACGTATATAAAATAAATTAAATCACGACGTTTTGGGTGCAACACATATATAGCCTCTTGTTACAGCAGCCCTTTTGCCCACTTCAGCAATTGTTTATTGCTGTGGTTGTCCCACCTGATGATGGACGCTTGTGTTGCGCCCGAAACGTCGTGATGAAATTTATTTTATTTTATATCTACGTGACTTTACCGAAAGAACCAAGAGTATGGATCCCTACAGTCACGAACACTTCAAATCTAGATTGGAATCAATAAAGTTACGGAGATTTTTTTTCTCATGTGTCTCCTACGACCTTCCTCCCCTCTTTACAACTCTCACACACACCCCCATCTCGACTCCATCTCACTCCTCCTATCTCCTCCTCCGTCTTCCTACGACCTCCACCTACCTCCTACCTCTCTCCTCCTACCTTCTCCCTCCTATCTCTCCCTGCCCCTCCATCCCACCATCCTCCTCCTCCTTCTACTTTCCTCGTGTGAACTCTTTTACTACCAACGTTCACCCCAAATCTCCCCTCGTCCGCACACCAGCTTGTCCCGTACCTGCAGTCGAACCTCACGGGCTTCCAGAACATGGAGATCATGAACTTCCGCAACGGCAGCGTGGTGGTCAACAGCCGCATGAAGTTCGCCCACCACGTGCCCAACAACGTGACACGCGCTGTCCATGTCATCCTGGAGCGCTTCTGCAATGCCGCTTACCAGCACATGAACATGGAGATCGACCGGCAATCACTGGACGTCGAATCCGGTGAGTGGGCCCGGACATTGAACCGCCGACGCCACTGCACCATTGACTCAACACTGCTCCATAGACTCAACACTGCACCATAGACTCAACACTACACCATAGAATCAACAATACCCAAACTCAGCACTGCCCGTAGACTGAACACTGCTCCATAGACTCAACACTACCCAAACTCAGCACTGCACCATGAACTCAGTTACTCAGGCACTGCCCATATCCTCAACACTGCACCATAGACTCAACACTGCCCATAGAATCAGCACTACCCATAGACTCAACATTGCACCATAGACTCAGCACTACCCATAGACTCAGCACTGCCCGATGATGATAATAATTTAGCTATTTCTGTGGATTACAATCATGATGATGACGATAATGATTTAGCTATTGTTATGAAATACAATTAAGATGAACATGATTTAGCTAGTGTTGCGGATAACCCACACAAAATGTATTTGCTGTGCTAATTTTTACAACAAATCACTGCGTAACAAATATATATATAT
>JAAXLI020001215.1:581464-591628 GCA_014621495.2 Entosphenus tridentatus | reverse complement strand
GACTCAACACTGCCCATAGACTCAACACTGCCCATAGACTCAACACTACCCATAGACTCAACACCCCCCATAGACTCAACACTGCCCATAGACTCAACACTACCCATAGACGCAACATAATTTACATACACTATGTATGTTGATGAAATGTGAATGAAATTCCGCGTTTTAATGTCTTACTTTTTTTCTCGTGTGTTTGTATTATTTTTCTAGGCCACTGTACAGCCTGCTGAAGATTCGAGCTACACACTCATGGCACACACACACACCCAACATACACTGGTGCATACGCCGCACACAGACACAGGCACACACACACTCACTGACTCATTCGCTACACAGACACGTATGATTCATTCTCCTATAACGCTTGTGTGTTCGGAACGCGAATTGGATATATATGTGTAACGCGATTGAGCTGAAAGGAACTGCGTCGTGCGCCAGTAGGATATAAGCGGTGGGTTTGTAACGGCTGTTGCCTCGGCGTAGCATCATCATAATATGAGGCATCGGGATGCAGCTGGATAACTCTAGTTAATGCTACCCGCACACACGGGCCCCTCAGTCGCTGTTTAGCCTTCGTTATGCATTATCTCACACGTTATCGTGGACCGTGCTTTATTATATCTTATTTTTCGATTTGAAGCTTTCGTGACTGCAGGGATTCATCTTCTTGGTTCTTTCGGTAAAGTCACGTAGAATGGAAATAATAAAATAATAACAAATAAAACATAATAAAATATATCTAATTTTATTATGTTTTATTTTTATTATTTTATTCTTTTACCGAAAGAACCAAGAATATATATCTTATTTATTAGTTATCATAACGCGATCGAGCGGAACGAAACTATGTTTGTGTGCCAGTAGGAATAAGCGGTGGGTTTGTAACGGCTGTTGCCTCGGCGTAGTGTCATCACCCAAGGCATCGGGATGCAGCTTGGATACCTCTAGTAGATGCCACCCACACATACTCATGCTCGGTCTTTGTTCAGGGCCTGCTTTTATGCATCATCTCGTGCGTTAACGCGAACTGGGATTTACCCCTTATAATAATATGATATTATTTATTTTAACGCGGGTGCAAATTTAATATATATAACGCGATTGAGTGGAAATGAAACGATGTTGCCAGCGAGTAGGAATAAGCGGTGGTCGTAACGGCTGTTGCCTCGGTTTAGCATCCTCATCATTATCATCATCTCACAACAAGGCATTGGGATGCTGCTGGATGCTTCTAGCTGATGCTAGCCACCAGGAAACCCTTAATTATATGAAATGTTAGTTACCTCACCTGGTATACAGGAGGTTGTGGGTTCGATCCGGACCCTGATGCCTGCTATTTCTTTGGAGTGTGCATCTCTCTCTCCTCGTGGTCGCGAGGTTTTTTACTCCTGGTCCTCCGGTTTTTCCGCTCCACATTTAGAATCAACATCATCACATGTTCAGACTATTTTGTCCGTGATACATTTCCACGTGATGTTGATGATGAAGATGATGATAAGCCCACTTGGTTGAGCTATCCTTTGCGATGGCCACTTCGATTCTGATAAAAAGCTGCACAGCTCAGTAGTGGACCTTACCTGGTAACAATAAGAAGAGTTTAGTTTGTACGGGCCCTGTGGTACGCATCATCTCGCGCATTATCGCGGACCTGTGCTTTACAATCCCTATACGATACAGCAGAATCCTCCCTCTTAACGACTGTAATTGGTTCCATGAAACCGGTCATTTAGTGATTTGGTCGTTAAGCGAGGATATGCAAATGCCCGTCAACGGCTTGATTCATTCTGCTAGCATCGAAAGTTAACACTTTTTCACCCAAAAACTTACTTTATAGTATTTAAACATTGGATATGAATACCCTAAAATTAGTAGCAACATTATAAACACATACTATTAAAGGACATGGTTAATCAATGCATTTATTCATATTTGCGGTAACCTGCGACAGCCCACCATTAACAGGGGAATGGTCGGTAAGTGAACGCATTGGGCTCTAAGGATGCACTACACTACGCTATACACTACTATACACTACTATCCACTACACATTGGGATTTATGGAGGCCCGTCGGTAAGTGCTTAGTCGTTAATAGGGATGGTCATTAATAGTGGTTCTACTAGACATTACTATACACTACACTACTATACACTATATTACTATACACTACGCCATTATACGCTACTATACACTACACTGTACACTACTATACACGACACTATACACCAAACTACTATATACTACACTAGTATACCCTACACTACTATATACTACACTATTATATACTATACTAGTTTACACTATATTACTATACACTACTATATACCACACTACTATACACTACTATACACAACTATATAGTACACTACTATACACTATATGGGTTGCCTGACTGAGATGTCTGAGATCCAAAACAAAGATCCCCCGTATAGTTTGAACAGAGTGTTGGGGCAAGTGCTGTTAGCGAGCACCTATGAAGGCCGGCACGGCACACGAGGGGGTGCGTGGCCAGCACCACGCACGGCTGCCTTTGTCTCCCTATTGGCAATGTTTAGACACCGCACCAGGTACTCATTTGAGTCTGAATCGACCTAGGGGAAGCCCGTGACCGGTTTAGATAATCGTCACTTGTGTTTGAAGTTGGGTCGCCAGGTTCATAGCGCAGTGTGCTAACCACTACACACAGATACACACACATGCCTACACATCAGCGTACAGTCCTGTTATCCTATAACGGAAGTAGGTGTAGCGTTCCTGAATAACACCACGTTATGGGAGAAAAAACGCGTTATCATAAATAACAATATAAAATTATAGGGGGTATAAAGCATAGTCCGGGAAATTAGGAAGTCACTGGAGCTATGCACTTTTAAATAATCTGGATTGACAAACTAATGTCTTTGGAATTGCAGCTTCTTGTTGTGTTTAGTTCGTTTTCCTTCCACCTGGAACCTCCGATTAGCGCGGTTGGCTACGTATGGTGCAAAAGTAGTTCAGCATACATACACTACACTATACACTACAATACACACCACGTTACTATACACTACACTATACACTACTATACACACCACACTACTATACACTGCACTATACGCCACAATACACTAGACTACTATAGACTACACTACACAATACACACGACACTATTATATACTACACAACACACAGAGGAAGAAAGATGCTGACAACACACAGCTATGTACTACATTGTACTTTATACAACAATAAACTAAACTACACATCACAATACACTACTATAAACACGACGATACACGACACTGTACATGACACTACAATACACTACGCTATAGACTACACTACACCCGTTCCAAAATGTAAAACTAATTTCTTTGGAACTGCTGCTTGTTGTTGTTTGTTGCCCTTCCCCCCACACATCCGGTTTACCACGATTCGCTACGTAATGCGCGAAAGAAGTTCAACATACATACACTACACGATACACTACAATACACTATACTACTATACACTACATTATACACTACAAAACACACTATGCACTAGACTATACACTACAATACACACTACACTACCATACACTACACTATACACTACATTACACACTACATTACACACTACATTACTATACACTACACTATACACTACAATACACACTATACACTACACTATACACTATAATACACACTACACTACTATACACTACACTATACACTACACTACTATACACTAGACTATACATTACAATACACACTACACTATAGAATACAATACACACTTGGTTCTTTCTTTACCGGAAGAACCAATAATTTTAATTTAAAACACTACATATTCTACACTACTATACACTACACGAAACATGACACCACACTACATTATACACTATACACAAAACGATATACACACTCAACACTTGAATACACACTTCAATACATACTACATACTATACACTACACTATGCTACAATACACACTAAATCCTATACACTACACACTATACATTACATACTACACTACACTATACCACAAGAACTACACTACACTATACCATTTAGAATCCACAACATTTATAATGTTGTGGATTCACCCTTCAAACACACCGGTGGGCTAAAGTAGTAACTAATTGGCGTTTTGTTAACGTCACGCATTTTTTACTGATTGGCCGTGTCGGGTGGTGGAGGATTGTGACGCATTTATACTTTCGCGATTTAATCCATAAACCATTATTATGAACAAAACGTCATGGCAATGTTCATGGTCCTAGAATTGGCACTTGATTTAATAAATAATTGCACGTGTCCGGGATCGTCAATGGTGTCCATGAAACTGGCTCCCAAGCGACAGCCGTAGAGGAAGAAAGATGCCGACAGATGATCGACATCGAAGGCCTAAGGGCTCGATTGAGCGAGGCCTCTTCCACTAATTCTTCAAATAAAAAACTGTCAAACTTCATCATGGGACCTCCTTTGTTAGTGTCAAAATAGGAGAATAGGTTTTCTCCTTTTTCTGGCAACAAAACAGATGTTAAGATGTTAAAATACCAAACTGTAACCTTTTGCAAGGAATCATGTCTGCATTAACCACAGATACTTGTGGTGACAATACAAACATGCTCTGATAGTATATGGTCTAACACTGTTTGAGACTAGGCTGTAAAAAAAATTGTCTTTGGTGTGGACCAATCAGTTTAAAAACAATGCATATACTGTCAGAGTATGTTTTTTGTTTGTATTTTCACCACAAGTATTGTGGTTAATGCAGATATGATTTCTTCTAAAATGTTTCAGTTTGGTATTTTTAACATCTTAACACCTGTTTTTGTTGGCAGAACAAAGGGAAAACCCTATTCTTATGTCAAACTTCAATCAACACCATCATTAACGCCTGTAAATATACACTTGGAGTCTCTACTTAGAAATATCAAGGCTGCTTAAATGAGAATGAGCAGGAGATCCGAGAGTTGATTGATCGCCAACGACAAGGCTTCTTGTCGTGGAATCACCAACAAGCTAAGGCAGTGGTCCAGAGGAGGACCCGCGATATGAAAAGCAAATAGTGCGAAGACAAGGCGAGAAAGAGATCCAACATCTTGCCGACATCCATGATATGCCACGGGTTTTTCAGTGCCACCAGAACCGCCTCTCGTCCGAGTGCTCAGGGGCCATCCCCCCTAAGGCCTAAGATTGAAGGAGATCTGATCAAGGAGAAGGAAGCTGTAAGGAGCAATTTGAAGATCTCAATCGTGACTCGTCCGTCGATGACAGTGTTTTCGACTTCATCCCACAACACTCGATAAGAAATTAGCTTGGAATCCCCCCGCAACCCTTGATGAAGTGAGGATAGACATCAAGCAGATCTCTCTCCCTCTAGCGTATGGCAAGTACGTGCAAATCACTCGCCCAAGTTTAAGTCTGTGAGTCATGCGATAGCTTCAGGAGTAGCGCCGGACAGCGGGGCGTAGGATGCTGTTGTTCGTAATATGGTCTATTGTCTGGTTCGGGTGGCCGCAGTCACACTGTGGGTTGTCTTTCAATCTCCACCTGTGGACAGAGGTGTGCGCAGCGACCTGTTGCTCTTCTGAAACGGTTGGTGGAGCAGAGTAGTTTTCTTGGCAGATAAACGCCTTGCATAGCAATCGTGGGGTTGTCGATTAGGCTTTTATTTGGAATGTCCACAGAACTCCACAAGGTTCGCCAGTGGTCTTCAATTGACTCTGGTTCATCAAATTGTCACGCACGATCCCAAACGTATTCGTGGATGGGTCAAGCAGGTCTTAAAGTAACGGTAAATGTACACTGCCTCAGATTTTTTCCAATGGGTTTGCTGTCACTGCATCCCGATGGAGGTTGGCCAGAGCCAGTATCCTCTCAGTGGGAGTGCATTTCAGTGTGCCCGTTATTGTTTCAAGGATGCTGTGGAATTGGACATCCAATTTCTTTACGTGGGCACTTGATGCTCAGACCGGCACGAAGTACTCGGCGCTGGAGTACACGAGCGCGAGGGTGGTCGTGCGAAGAGTTTTCAAGCAAATTAAGAGCCACGAGGCATCTGGAGCTAAACGCGAGGAAATCCCAAACGACCTAAAGGATGCCGTGATTGTGACAATCCAAAAGAAATTAGATAAATCCCAATATGTAAATTGCAGAGGGGGTCGCCTTGCTGTCCACCACTGGAAAGATCATCGCAAGAACTCTCTTGAACCGTCTTCTGCCACTTGCTGATGAACTCTTCCCAGAATCCCAATGTGGGTTCAGGTCATCGAGAGGCACCAACTGGACATGATCATCACAACACAAACCTATCTAAGTGGTCTTCTTTGAACTCGTGAAATAATTTGATTCTTTCAACCGAGAAGCACCGTGGAGGATCCTTAAAAAGTACGGATGTCCACGGAAATTTGTCACAATTCTTCGCCTGCTACATGATGGTATGCGAGCAGTGATTATTAGTAACGGATCCATTTCAGACGACTTTGAAGTTAAGACTTGAGTCAAAAAAGGCTTTTCATCGCCCCAAAACCCTTCTCAATATTCCTCGAGCCGGAGTGTAGCTAAACTACTGAATGGATGGTTGAGCTGTTCAACATCAACTGACTTCATACCTGTCAAACCCATACATTTACCCATATTCGTGGACAGTGAAATTGAGTTTTCAGGACCGTACGGCATACAGCCATTTAAATACGGGCAAAACATTGTTTGTGTTTCTCCCTTTTGATGGGACTTTTAGGATGGACGTTGAGATTTTCAAGAACACGGGGTGGCCAATAATGTGTGCATTTGCCTTCAATAAAGTAGGCACTGGTGTGCTCACTAATAGACACTCACTTATAAACACACTCACTGACAGACAATCAATTAACACTCAAATACACCTATAGACAGTCACGGGCTTCAATCTAAAACCAAGACCATTCCGACAGCAAATGCTGAGGATGCTGTAGTGTGTGCCCATTCAGAAGCGGATCTTCAGGCAGACGACAATGCTTTTACTGAGGCATGTGAAAAAAATAGGACTGACGCTTTATCATTTTAAAGACTAAGACCCTCCATCAAACAGTTCTCAATGAGCAATTCCCTTGCTCCGACAACCTATATCTACGGTGGGGTTATGGAAAATGGTTGATCATTTCCCATACTTTGGAAGCCTTCTTTCAGTAAACATCGCCTCTAGGTAGACAGAAGCGGCCAGGCGTGGTGCTGGCCACCCTCCCCATCTGTAATGCCACAGTACCAGCCTTCATAGATGCTCGCTAACAGCACCTGCCTCAACAGTCTATTAAGGCTATATGGAGGATCTTCGTCTTTGTGTATGGAGATCGGTAGAGTCAGCCGTTAGCGCTACGCTGTGCTACGAACCCGGGAGAGACCAGAGTTTGATTCCCACTCACGGCAAATACCAGTGATAGTGAATTATCGGAACTGGTCCTAGGCCTCCTCCGAAGCCGACTCAGCTTTAAATGAGTACCTGGTGATGTGTGTAGTAAACATCGCTACTAGGGAGACAAAGGCGGCGGGGTGGGGTGCTCGCCACCCATCCCCTCGTGTGATAAAGTGCCAACCTTAGTAAGTGCTCGCTTACAGCACTTTCCACAACAGCTATATGGGAGATATGTCTTTGTATTTTTGGTGATAGTGATAATGTTGCTGGTCGTGATAGTGGAACAGGTGGCTGTCGGTGACTGCCTGTGGCGTTTATCGGTGGTGGTAGTGGTGGACTGTGGGGTAGTGGTTGCTGGTAGTGGTGGACTGTGGTGTAATGGTTGGTGGTAGTGGTGGACTGTGGGGTAATGGTTGCTGGTAGTGGTGCACTGTGGTGTAAGGGTTGGTGGTAGTGATGGAGTGTGGGGTAATGGTTGGTGGTAGTGGTGGACTGTTGGGTAATGGTTGCTGGTAGTGGTGGACTGTGCGGTATGGGTGGGTGAGTGCCTGTGGTTGTATTGGTAGCATTGATCATATTAGTAGTAGCTGTGTTGGTGTTAGTGGTGATAGTGGTGGTAGTGGTGGACTGTGTGGAAGCATTGTGGTTGGCGGCTGGCGCAATGAGCCCCATTGACAGCCTCCTCCTGGGCCCTAAATGCGGACACCTTGGCTCGCTACCGAGGCCGCGTGCAGCCATCAAATGACTCGAGCTTCAAGACCGTGTGGCTCCTTATGGACCACGTCAGGCAAGAGGACGACGGCGTCTACGGGCTGGAGGTCGCGTGGAGACGGCTAAGCCACCCAGTGCTCTTGAGAGAGGGAAAAAACCGTTAGTGTGGAAAGTTGGTGGGATGTTGGGGTTGGGTTCTATACCCCACACACAAACAAAGAAGCTGTGTGCTTGCAGCGCCACGGTGGCTAGGCAATGTTAACTACCTCGCCTGGGATGCAGGAGGTTCGTGGGTTAGATCTCGACCATGTCGTACTCGTGCACTAAGAGATGTTAACTACTTCTCTTGGTATACAGGAGGTCGTGTATTCGATCTCGACGCTGAAATCATGGTGCGCTAGAGATGTTAACTACCTTGCCAGGTAAACAAAAGGTCTACCAGGAGAGCTGTGCCATTTTTTTAGCAAGTATGAAAAGCGAACAAAAGTCTGAGATCAGGAAAAGTACCGGGCAGAGATGATCTCCCAAGCGAAATGCTGAGGTAGGGTAGCGTTTTTGCACAGACTGCCCTACATGACACCATAACAACAGTCTGGACCACTGGACGGGTTCTGGACTGACCGCACAGACTGTAAGGTCCTGGCAATAATTATTCAACATCACATTGCTAGGCACACTGTGGAGAGGCTTGCGGAGCCCCAACGTGGTGTCAGACCAGGGCTGTCCTACACAGACGCCATATTCTTTATTAATCTGCTACAGCAGAGGTGTAGGCAATTCCAACATTACCAACATATCTTCTTTGTTAACCTGGTCAAGGCCTATAATACCATCAATAGGTCAGGGCTCTGGGCTGTTCTTTGTGCTTTTGGAGTCCCTGACTCTCCACTCACAATCATTAAGGGCTGGCCCTGTCACCCCTTGGGGTGTGACAGGGATGTCGTCTGGCTCCTATCTATGTATGTTGAACTTATTTTGCATGGTACGTAGCCTACCGTGAAACCACTTTACATCTTTTTGAACCATGTAATCGAGCAGTTTCCCATGGCCGTGCTGGGTAAATTTTGATCTGCTACATATACAATGTGAGGCTGATCGACGCTCGGGTGTAGTCAAGGGATGGCTCCCTATTAGTCAGCAATGTTATGCATGCTGATGATCTGGTGATTGCTGCTCACTCGGAGGATGAGTTGCAGGCGCTGATGGTGAACCAGGAGCGTGCTGCCAAGAGGTTGGGTCTTACCATAAGGCCTGCCAATTCCGAGCACCTGTCTTGGTATTTGTGACATCAGAAACTGCACCCCCTCAACTCCCCATTTGTGATAGGGAAGTTGGGAAGAGAGTGGGGAGGATTCCATACTTGGGCAACGTGGTTATGACCAGCTCCGGTTTGACAGCAGATGTCTCAATCCGAATGAGTTGAGTGGCATTATCCTTTCATCGACTGCGTAAGGTTATGTGGGAGCAACTTGTTCTGTCATTCCACACGAAGCTTCAGGTCTTTTCGGACGCAGTCACGCCCTCCCTTCTCTATGCTTGTGAAACGTGCACCCCCTTTAATAGAATAACTATGCCAGTTAGAAACATTTAAGCTGGACTCACTACGATCCATCCTGGATTTAACCAGTCTGGATGGCCTGAGGAGCTGACAAATCCTTGAAAGATCTGGGCAAAGTCCCATCGGTGAGCTCCTCAGGCAGGCAAGGCTGCATTGGCTGGATCATGTAGCCCACATGTCCTGTCACCGCATGCCAAAACAGATATTGTTTGGCCGGATAGAGCGGGCTTAACGGCCGTGGCCGTCGGGACTGCAACAACAACAGAGGGTAGAAGAGAAACGCTCACAGCAACAAGTCATCTCAATCACTCGACCCATGGCTTCTTGATCTTCCCCGTGAACTCCTGCCAGCCAGCCGTTGAGACTTCACGTGGCCTCAAAGTGCACAAAGCGTGGCACAAAAGCCGTGGTGACGTCACCACCACTTTGTGGCGAATGGCGTTTGTTGTTATTGAGTGACTGAGTGAATGTGTGAGTGAGAGAGTAAGTATGTGAGTGAATGAGAGAGTGAGTAGGTGTGTGAGTTAGAGAGA